>CAUYRT010072898.1:0-23430 GCA_963574885.1 Lepilemur ruficaudatus
TGTACTCACCAGCAAATTGGTTTCACTGATCAACACCTAAGTGGACATATAAGAATAACATTTATCTGGTGTTGGGCAGATGGGAGGGGGAAGGAGGGGATGGGTATACACATACATAATGAGTGTGATGCTCACCATCTGAAGGATGGACACGATTGAAGCTCTGACTCCGGGGGTGAAGAGGGAAAGGGCAAGACACGTAACCTAAACATTTGTAGCCCCATAATATGCTGAAATACAAAAAAAATGAAACTAAAATTAGAATTTTTAATCAATTCATACTATGCTACATGTCTGGCTGACTCAAATACAGGTCTTCTCTAACCTTATGGTCATGTTGTTTCACGTGCTTTTATTAAACGCTGTGGGTAAACACGTAAGGAAATAAAAATACACTGATTTCTGTAATTTTCTGCCATTGATGAGTCTAAATTTATTATTGAAATAGAAAAAAAAAGATTTATTTTGATAATAACACACAGTGGTTGAGGATGGAATTTAAAGCATCTGTAATGTCTTTTCCTATTCTTAATTTTCAGTGCATTGAGATCAAGCAAAAACAAAACAAAGTTAAATAAAATAGCTTTAAAAAGAATGGGAAGTGATGCCTGGGATTTATACATAATAGACCACATTCACTGCGTTTTGCAAGACTCTGTTTACTAGTGTGATGCTCTATCATCCAAATGCTGACTACCAAGTCCGTCTCTCCTATAACTCAACTTCATAAACACTGTTGATAAAATTTTGTCTGTAGCTATCAGTCTCCTTCCAGTCTGCTTTTGAATTTTATTTCAGGAAAATGTGAGAGTACAAATATGTTGGTTACATTTTATATCTTTGTGTCTCTCTAGCAAGATTTAGAGGTATACCCCTCCCCTTCACAATGCTTACCGCATCCCTCAGATCTGGTTCTACCTCCCCCCGAATCCCTGGTGAACACCAACACCGTTTGAGCACCGTAGTGTTAATCAGTCAGTACCAATTTGATGGCAAGTACATGTGGAGTCCATTCTTCCAATCTTGTGTCACCTCACTTCGGATAATGGGCTTAAGCTCAATCCAGGATAATATAAGCGGTGCCAGCTGACTGTCGTTTCTTAAAATTGAGTAATATTCCATTGTAAACATATACCAAATTTTAATAATCCACTCATGAATTGAAGGGCACTTGGGTTGTTTCAACATCCTTGCGATAGTGAATTGTGCTGCCATAAACATTCGGGTGCAGATGTCTTTATTGTAGAATGACTTACGCTCTTTTGGGTAGATGCCTAATAATGCTATTGCTGGATTGAATGGTATTTCTATTTTTAGCTCTTTGAGCTAAAATTCTTTTCCACAAAGTTGCACTAATTTGCAGTCCCACCAGCAGTGTAAGAGTGTTCCTGTCTCTCCACATCCTTGCCAGCATTTGTTGTTTTGAGATTTTTTGATAGAGGCCAATCTCAATAGGGTTAGGTGATATCTCATTGTGCTTTTGATTTGCATTTCTCTAATGATTAGCGATGTTGACCATTTTTTTATATGTTTGTTGGCCACTATTTTATCTTCTTTGGAAAAGTGTCTGTTCATTTCCATTGCCCATTTGTTGATGGGGTTGTTTGATTTTTTCTTGTTAATTATTTTGAGTTCTAAATAGATTCTTTTTATCAGTCCTTTATCGGAAGTGTAGAGAGCAAATATTTTCTCCCATTTGGTAGATTATCCATTTGCTCTAGTGATAGTTTCTTTGGCTGTGCAGAAGCTTTTTAATTCGATCAAGTCCCATTTGTTGATTTTTCTTGCTGCAGTGATTGCTTTGAGGGTCTTCTTCAAGAATTCTTTGCCTAGGCTGATGTCTAAAAGTGTCTTCCTAACATCTTCTGCTAGGATTCTTAAGGTTTCATGCCTTAGGTTTAAGTCTGTTAGCCATCTTGAGTGGATTTTTGTGAGAGGTGAGAGGTAGGAATCCAGTTTCATTCTTCTACATGTACCTATCCAGTTTTCCTAGCACCATTCACATACGCCAATAACAGTCAAGCCGAAACTCAAATAAAAAATGCAATACCTTTTAGTATAGCCCCAAAGAAAATTAAATATCTAGGAATATATTTAACAAAAGATACGAAATATTTATATAAGGAGAATCAAGAAACGCTAAAAAAAGAAATTGTAGAAGATGTAAACAGATGGAAGAATCTACCTTGCTCATGGATTGGTAGAATCAATATCGTTAAAATGTCGATATTACCTAAAGTGATCTACAGAATAAATGCAATCCCCATCAAAGTACCATCTCTTAAAAATTATTTAAAATTTTTATTTACACATTATAATGGTATGTATTTATCGGGTAAAATGTGATGTTATAATATATCATGATGTATTATGCTATTATATATGCATAGAGTGTGGAATGATCAAGTCAAATTAATTAACATATCCATGACATCAAATACTTATCACTTAATACTCTTATCTAATTGAAACTTTGTATCCTTTGACCAACATCTCATTTGCCCTACCTCCTAACCTCTGGTAACAGTCCATTCTACTCGCTCTGTATGTGTTTATACTGAAGTTTGTCATGAAGTTTAGAAATGATTTTTCTGTTTCTATGAAATGTGGTGTTGAAATTTTGATAGAGATTTTATTGAGTCTGTAGCTTAATATATGTAGTATGGGCATTTAAACATTATTAATTCTTCTAATCCATGGACATGTGAACACATATCTTTCTATTCATTTGTGTCTTTTTTAATTTCAATTACTATCATTAATTTTTTTTTTAATTATCTTTCAGGTATATCAATACTTTTTCATAAAATCATTTTAAAACAGTTTTTTTAACTGTAATTTTTAAACTGAAGTATCTATTAATCAATAATAGTATCAAATTCACGTGTTCTAAGTCACAGTTCATAGTGAATATAATAGACTAAAATAGTTTAGACTATATCATACAAAGATTAAATATGCATATATTGATTAAAACTAAATTTGTCAATGATAATGTATATCATCAGTGATTATACATTCTCAGTAATATGTATAAATGTATTGAGTTGACATAAATATATAATGAACTTTGGGGTACAGTCACAAAAAATTGAAAAACCTTTTAAATTTTAATTTATTTTATCCATTCTATATTATATGATTTTTAAATGTTGAAATTCAAATTAATAGCTGGTTTTGAATATCATTTTTGAAAAACTTAAAAGGTGCCCTCGTGTTTCAGGAAAAAGGATACCCGTGTTTGTAAAACAACGCACTACTTCTAAAGTAAATGGTCTTTTAATCAGTATCTACATTCTTCTACCTTTCCTCATTTTAACTGCTCTTGTTGTTCTTAAATGGAATAAAGTGAAGAGATTGTGGCACAGAGCAGAAACCATAAGCAAAGGGTAAGTAAACGAATTTTTAATATTTAGTCTTACAAATGTATAAATTTGAATGTAATCCAGAATATTACAAGTACAGATTTTTGGATGGATTGGGTTAATGTTCATAAATATTGAAAATGAAGGTCTTAGTATATACCAATTTTTTTTATTTGTTTTCAGATTTCCTGCAATAATTTACCTACATGTTCTTACAGGGCCAAGAACAATTAAAGTTACTTGGTAAATTCTCATTGCCTTTCACATAGAAAACCAGGTTGGCTATAATTGTTGTAGGAGGTCCTGTGACTTCCTAAGCGAGCCAGTTTTCATGAATCAACAATGATTTGTACCAAATAGATTAACAGAGGCAGTCAGAGAAGTAAACTGTGACTATTATAGTCAAACATTAAAAAAAAAAAATAGGAGATGGCACAGAATGCAGTAGAGAAGACAGATAGGGTGCTCTGCATTTTGCACATAATTAATATTTTTCATGTTTTAAAAATTGTAATTAAGGTAGTTACACAGTTTTTTTATTGTAACATCAATACAAGATCAATAAATATTTAGGAAAATGAAAATGCAGAAGTAAGGATAATAAGTGGGTCTCCTTTTTCTATGCTGGAGGAAAATGTTTTTCTATTTCTCACTGATATAGATGTAGATAAAATGATATTGCAAAATTTCCATTGACACTTTTATTTCCAATTTAGTTAATTTTATTTATCAACAAATTAGCAGCAACTAGTTAAATTCAGAGTAATGTTATAAATGTTTTATGAAGACATTTACATAATGTCAAATTGTTGTAACCTGACTGAATAAATGAATAATAGCTGATATAAGTCTTCCTGTATTCTTATTTGACATCTTAGAAATATCTGAATAGTTGCTAGAAGTAATTATGATTTTTGGAAAAACATTTTAATGAGAAACCATTGGTTAAACATGACAAAATCTGGTCACAGTGGCCTATTTTTTTTAAATTAATTTTTTAAAATTTTATTTCAAAATATTAAGGGGCTACAATTTTTTTTTTTTTTTTTTACAGAGATCACTTTTGTAATGTTTGAGTCAGGCCTCTTAGTGTGTCTATCACCTGGATAGTATTGATTGTCCTGTTAGGTAGGTTTTTGCCCTTCTCCTCTTCCCACACCCCTCGCCCCTGCTTGATATCCTATGACTTTTATTTCCCTCTGTGCATATGTGTGTCTATCGGTTACTTGAAATTTATTAGAGAGTTATATGTACTGTTTGTTTTTCCAATCTTGAGATACTTCACTTAGGAGAATGGTCTCCAATTCCATCCAAATTGCTGTAACAGGCATTATTCATCCTTTTTTATGGCTGAGTAGCACTCCATGGTATACATATACAACATTTTGTTAATCCACTCATGAATTGATGGACACTTGGGTTGATTTCATATCTTTGCAATTGTGAATTATGTTGCAATAAACATTTGAGTACAGGTGTCTTTTTGATAAAATGACTTCTTTTCCTTTGGGTAGATGTCCAATAATGGGATTGTTGGATCAAATGGTAGGTCTACTTTTAGTTCTTTGAGAAATCTCCATATTCTTTTCCGTAAAGGCTGTGTTAATTTGCTGTCGCACCAACAGTGTATAAGTGTGCATTTCTCTCTGTATTCATGCCAGCATCTATTGTTTTTGGACTTTTTTATAAAAGTAATTCTAATGTGGATAAAGTGATATTTCATTGTGATTTTAATTTGCATTTCTCTGATGATTAGCGAGATTGAGCATTTTTTCATATGTTTATAAGCTATTTGTCTTTTCTCTTGTGAAAAACTTTAGTTTATGTCTTTTGACCACCTTTTAATGTTTTTTTTTTTTCTGCTGTGTGTTTGAGTTCTTTTTAGATTCTGGATATTAGCCATTTATTGGATGTATAGGTTGAGAATATTTTCTCCAATTGTGTCGGCTGTCTATTTGCTCTGTGGATTATTTGATTATTTTCTTTGCTGTGAAGAAGGCTTTTAATTTATTCAAGTTCCATTTATTTATTTTTGCCATTGCTGTAGTTGCCCTTGATGTCTTACTCATAAATTATTTGCCTAGGCCAGTATCTAGAAGAGTTTTTTCTACATTTTGTTCTAGAATTTTTATAGTTTAATGCCTTACATTGAAGTCTTTTATCTATCTTGAATTAATTTTCATCAGTGGTGAGAGACAGGGGTCTTGTTTCATTCTTCTGCACATGGCTATACAATTTTCCAAGCAGCATTTATTGAATGGGGCTACATTACCCCAGTGTATATTGTTGTCTGCTTTGTCAAAGATCAGTTGGCAGTAGGCATATATTTTTATATATAGGTTCTGTTTTCTGTTCCATTGGTCTATGTTTCTATTTTTGCATCAATAACATGCTCTTTTGGTTACTATAGCCTCATAGAATAGTTTGAAGTCTGGTAATGTGATGCCTCTAGATGTGTTCTTTTTGCTTAAGATCTTCTTGGCTATCTGGGCTCTTTTCTGGTTCCAAATGAAGCATAGAATTATTTTTTCTACATCTGTGATCTATGATGTTGATATTTTGATGGGATGCATTGAATCTGTAAATCACTTTGGGCAGTATGGATATTTTAAAAATGTTGATTCTACCAATTCATGATATGTTTTTCTATTTGTGTCATTTGTGATTTCTTTCCTCAGCGTTCACAGTAGTGATCTTTCAACTGCTTGGTTAAGTATATTCCTAGATATTTTATTTTCTTTGTAGCCATCATGAATGGTATTGAGTCTTTGATTTGACTCTCAGCTTGACTGTTATTGGGATATAGAAATGCTACTGATTTGCATACATTGCTCTTGTAACCTGAGACTTTGCTGAATTTATTTCTCAATTCCAGCAGTCTCTTGGTGGAGTCATTGGGGTTTTCTAGGTATAAGATCATATCATCATCATTTGACCTGCTCTTTCCTGATTTGGATACTTGATTGCTCTGGCTAGGACTTCTAGCACCATGTTGAATAGAACTGGAGACAGTGGGCATTTTTGTCTTATTCCAGTTCTTAGGGGGAATGTTTTTAACTTTTCCCTACTCAGCATGATGTTGGCTGTGGGTTTTTCATATATGACTTTTATAATTTTGAGATATATTCTTTGTATGCCTAGTTTATTGAGGGTTTTTATCATGAAAGGGTGATGGATTTTGTCAAATTTTTTTTTCTGCATCTATGGAGATGATCATATGGTCTTTGTTTTTGCTTCTGTTTATGTGGTGAATCATATTTATTGATTTACATATGTTGAGCCATTCTTGCATCCCTGGGTTACACCTCACTTGGTCATGGTGGATTATATTTTTGATGTGCTGTTGAATTTTGATTGCTAGTATTTTACTTATTTTTTTGAATCTACATTCATAAGGGAAATTGGTCTGTAGTTTTATTTTTTGTTGTGTCCCTTCATAGCTTTGGTATCAAGATGATACTGACTTCATTGAATGATTTGGGGAGGATTTTCTCCTTCTCAATGTTATCCCACTCCCACACAGTTTTATCCAGTAAAGCAAATGATTAGAGGCCTCAAACCATCTAGTAGCTTATGTTTTAAAAAAAAGTAGTTTCAGGAGTACAAGGGTAAGAAAGGACATACAGCTGATGCACACAAGGGTGGAAATGCACTGGATAATCATGAATATGTTATCCTCTCCATGATTCAAAGACTTTATGATTGACATCACAACTTCTTTTCACTGTCCATTCTCTTCAAATTGGCCCCACATATCTAAATTTTTTCTATGTTCATTTTAAAACAAAATACTAATAATCTTAGACAGAAGGAAATAGCTGTGCAAAGGCACCTAAAGTCAGTGTTCTTTCTGGATTTATAATGCCAAGTTATGTGTTCAAACCGGATCTCAAGAAAAAATGGAGGCTGTATAAATACTATAAAGTGTAATTGAATACAGATGAAAGACATAGAGGCCTTATCAAAAGGGCCTCATTAATGAAAGTGAAATTATAGTCCAAATAATTAGTTATTTCCATAGTTATTCATATAAATATTATAATTAGATAAATTATAATTTAAAAATTTTAGGTATGCTTGTATGTTATCTTTTTAACTGTGAAGAAGCATTATCATAGATATATTAATATCTTTTGCTATTTTTCATGTAGATAAAATAGAGAAAAATAATGGATGGATTTATAGTTTGAAATTTTAAAAAATGTTGAAGACATTTAAAGTTAAACCAACATTAGAAAAAGATCAAACACTAGAATAAAAGATCTCTTAGAGTTATATAGGGAAGCAAGGTGAATATTGGTATATATTAATCAATTATTACAAATCTCACTTTTTTACTCTTCTTCATTTTGCTTAAGATTAAAATGTTTCTTAACACTAAGACGAATGTTACCTCTTTCATACAGATCTATATCAGAAGACAGCAGTAGTAACAGCAATCAGTCATGGAGTTAAAGGTGCATTGCAGAAATCAAATAATTGACAAGTGACATAATTTATAACATAGGTTTTTTTAATTTTAATCATACCTTAGTATGAATGAGAAAGCTAACTCCATTTTGATGATATCAAGACTAAGATAAAGTATTTTATGTTAATTTTGTATTATATTAATTTGTAAATATTTAATGTTAACTGATATTAGCCTGTGATTTATTAAGCAATAGTTTTATAATCAGAAATGACTTCAAAAAAAAAGAAATGACTTCTAAGATATTTTAAATATATTCTTAAAATATTTATGAACAATCATACCTCCTTCTCCCTCATTTAATGTTCTAATTGGTAGATTTACACCGAGTGTCTCCCCACATTTGCATTTATTCCTCAGTGAGACTCCATGGGTTACACTTATTTTATAAATGAGAATATGGATACAAAACTATAAATATTAATAATTTTTCTATGTATAGAATTTTAGTAAGTTTTCAAGTTGGAGTTGAACTTAAGGAATTCGTACTCCAAAGTTTACATCTTAAGAATGCCACAAGCCTGACAGACATATCCCCACGTATGACTGGGGATGGGGATGGAAATTACATTGGTTGAAGACCAAATAGATGTTAGGCCAAATGTTAAATGTACTCTTCCTCCAAGGCGGAAAGACAATTCTTTACCATAAGATGGCTTAGAAAAGGCATCCATATATATACTGTTCAAAGTTCTAATTCACATGTGTAAAGAAATAATGATATTTCACATTAGGCCTCTGACTGTGAGTAAATGGGAAAATTCAAAAATTCAACCAAGAGTGAGATCAAGAGTTCATCCAATTACTTATCCTCCATTCTCCCTTAACTGACTTTGATTGCTAGTTAAGCCAGTAGTTCTCTGTTTCCTTATCTACTACCAAACAAAACATTCATAACTCCTAACCTCTATGTGAAATAATTTTATTTCTGCCTAGACCAATCTCTACCTCTTTGTTGATAACTTTCTTAAAAGTCCATGTCTTAGCTGATGACTTTGGCACTTGAACAGCTGTCTTCTCATGTCCTTCAGTCATGGTCTCACCGTCCTGCTGTGTGTCTTCACCCGGACCCTGAACTCCTCCCAACCACTGCTCAACTTTACTCATGTCCTCCTAGAACAATATCAAGCTTGCCATTTCTCTGACTTCTTCCCACTCATAAATTTATAAGTCACCAACTCAATACCTTGTTTTCCTTTAGTTTCTCTGTTTTCTCACAACTTCCTGCTGCCAACAATACCTTACGGTTGCACTGAAGTCTTGCCCCAAGAATTTGAGATAGTGGGTTATGCTTTTCGTCCATGACGAATAAACATATATGTCAATTATATAGTGCATTGAATAGTGATTAATCCTATAGAAAATATTAGAGTAGTACGGATGATTGGGAGAGTTGATGTTGAGGGAGGAACTGGATAGCAATTTTATACATGGTTTTCTGAGTAGACCCTATTGAGTAAGTGATATATAAACAAATAATTGGAAGACAGTGAAATATTTACTTGGTTTGGATAGTTAAAAGGAGTCATCTGATTTCACAGGGCCAACTCACATAAAATTTTTATTTAAATTCAAAGGATACAGTTCAATGAGAGAATGCAGGCAAGCATTGGGGGTCAGAGAGACACAAGCTCCCAAGGTTCCTTATTTTAAATTTTGAACAGTGCACCATAAAGCTCACTGTTTTTATCTTGGCAAAAATCCAAAACCAGACAACCAGAGACAAAGATTGAGACTTTCAATTCTAGCTGTAAATCAAGTCTATCTACACAAAAATTGAGCTGGCAGAATTACCCATGCATATAAACAGTAGCTTGCCAAGCACAAGAAGGATATGATACAAAAAATGTCAGGAATGTTTGAAGAATCATAGTGATGCCAGTTTATCTCGAACAGAGTTAGCAATAGGTCTGCAGTAGTGATGATGTCAGAGAAGTAAAACTTATGCAGGGTCTTTGAGGTTTTGGAGACCATCTATCATTTACTTTGAGTGAAAGGGATGAGTCATTGGAGGGTTTATATTCCAACCACATGACTTACATTTCAAAAGGCTGATTTGTTGAAAATAGTTCTTATGATGGCAGGAGTGGAATTGGAATAATCCAGGAGAGAAAACACAGTATTTCAGACCAGGGGAAGTAAGGATGGTCGTATGGATAACTTTTACTGGTGAACCAACAGAATGCATTGACAGTTCAGATGTAAAGTATGAGAAAAAGTGCTTAAATAATACAGCTATTGATATAAAGGAGGATGATAACGAGGCTAAAATATAAAACAGGCCCCTCTATTTCCAGAGTTTGTACTCTTAATACTTTTTAAAATTCATTTTTAATTTTATGAATATTGAGAGATAAAATCTGAATAGGTAAGCACTTTTTAAGACAAGTGTCTGGTATGCCATGATAAGGAGTTTAGATGCTCTTTCCTATATGAATAAGTTAAAATATATTTTTTAGATGTTAGGAGAGAAATTTGGCATGATATAATTTGCTTTTTACAAATTTCACTGGGATAAAGTAGAAAGAATGGATTGCGTAAGAACTGGAGTATAGTGAACACAGCTAAGAGACTGCTGAATGTGCAGGAAAGGTGTGATGAGGGAAGGGATGGATTAAAGGAAAACACAAAAATATTTGAGAAAAAATGACAGAAGTTGAATCAATTTGAGTGGTGACTAGACAGATGTATTTGAGTTAGAATAAGAGAGAACTACAAAAATCTCAACTTTTCTGGCAGTCACACCTTTTACCAACGATATTGTGTGGTGGGGAAAGAACTGGTTTAGGTTGGGGTGAGGAAATAGAGGAAAATGAAGAATGAGTTTGGATTTGAATATGCGTATGTGGGAAATGCACAGGTGATTTTTGGAGGCACTCTTCCTCTGTGGTAGAAATACACAAATTGATAGTAACTCTTTTCTACTCCCTTACAGGTTTACATAGTTCTTTTTCTCTCTGTTTTCTGGTTGGTGATTTTCAAAGTGAAGTTTAGGGACTGAGTAAATAAAACATATATAAATACCAATTTACATTTACTTTTAATGTGGCTGTCACAAACTATTCATGAAAAAGAAAGTTTGCTTTACAAATTTCCTGAATATAAGGCATAGATTATGACACCATAAACAGTGTCTTATTTTATTAATTAATTACTATGCCTGTAGTTGCACTGTAAAATTGGATTTTTTTTTATTAACAGTGAAAATTTAGTATTTCTATTTTTCTGTATTTCTTTTACAACAGTAACTACACCATCATATCAAAAGGCCATAAGGTAAAGAAAGGACATTACAAAGAAATTCACCATTAACTACCTTGATCCAAGAATGGAAAAACAACCTGATTTTTTCTCCTTTTGTTATGGCTTGAAGCTTTCAATTTCACAAACCAAAATAAATCCTATGACTGAAAGTATGCAAGCTTATGTCTATTGATTTTTCTATCCACTCTGATCCTTTAGTAGGAAATGAACAACTTGGCCTCTTTGTCCCCGAGAAGGTTGTGACATCCCAACCTGAAAACATTCAGATTCCTCGGATTCCTATGACCACGCTGACTGGTCCCATCTCAAGAGAGGACACCTACAGCCCACACCTCTCGAACGGCTTAGGATTCTCCTGCCCTATGTGTCCCAGACTTTGGGATATTGACTGGAAGAATATCTGGGTAAGGCCATCCCCAGAATCCTCATATAGTTATTAGCATCCACTCTACCTTAAGGGAATTGCTCAAATGGAATTCCTGGTCAGAGACACCTGTTCTATCACTAGGTGATACTTCCGTAGCCCTGTATAAACTGGTAAGAGATTTTTGCTTTTCTCCTCCACCCCTCTCCCTCTTGCTAAGATGGGTGCACTTCTACACATCTCAAAGCATTATGCATGGATTAGAAAACTATCAGCCCACTTCGAGTATATTTCAGACCTACAGGGTCTCCATCAAAAAACAAAGATGCTTCTGGGACAAGAGTGTAAGAACCTCATGAAAAAGACCCAGAGTTTTGTTTTTGAAATTCTATCAGCTGAATAATGGATGAACAGAATTTGGTATATCCAAACAATGGAATATTAGTAAGCCATCCACAGGAAGAAAACACTGATATTACTGCAACATGGTTGATCCTTGAAACCGTTACGCTAAGTGAGTAAAGCCAGTCAAAATGACAATAAATGTTATGTGTTTTCATTTGTATAAAATGTCAAGAACAGGGATATCTCTGGAGATAAAAATTAGTGTAGTAGTTGTTTAGGGCTGGGAGGGGAGGCGAGGGATGAAGAACTTGTGGGAGGGGGTTGATGGCTAAAGGGAACAGGATTTCTTCTTGATGAGATGAAACTAATCAGAAATTAATTGGTGATGGTCACACATATCTGTGAACATAATAAAAATCTCTCCATTGTAGACTTTAAATGGGTGAATTGTGTTGTATGTGGATTATATCTCAAAAAAGCAGTTTGAAAAATACAAATTAGGATGATCCTCCTCATCCTCATTGCCATGAGACCTTTTCAGCAATCATGACTACTTTCTGCCTTATTTTAAAAATAATTTTTCAGCTATCAGTTGCCGAGTTATACCACTACCTAGCAGGTCCAAGTTTTAGTGCTGACCCTGACCAGAGTTTATTTTTACAACTGTTGACACAATTCATCCCTGTGATAGGGCATTCTAAGGTTAAAGAAGGGCTGTGTGAGAGGTGGGATAGAAGAGGAGTTAGGTGTTGGACGTGTGCAGTTTAGGATATTTGTCAGAAAGTTCAAGGAGGGAGTTGCGCGCTCCTTCTTCCACAGGGTGTCGTTTTCCGCTCTCCCTTCACCTTGCTGCCATCCCCATCCCCACAGCTTCTTAGTCGCTGTTCAAAGTCACTGATAACAACACACAGTCAGGTTGTATTTGAAGCTTTCATTTCCCATCATAACACTATGTTATAATCTAGTACTGTAAGCAAGGCTCACAATTGAAGAAAAGCACTTTTCATTTGCCTTATCAAGATAAAGTGCCATTTTCTTGATTTCTCCTTATTTGTAAAGACAATAAATATTAAGTATTAAAGTTTTCCCTTTCCTCCACTGATTATAATCTAGAATTGTCAGCAAGTTACAACATGAAAAGTGCTTTTTGATTGCCTTGTTGAGATCAAGCTCCATTTTCTTTTTTTGTAAACTTATTTTTAATTGACATGTAATTATGTATACTTATGGGGTAAAAGATGATGTTTTGATCTATATATACATTATAGAGAAATTCAGTGAACCTAATCAACATAACTGTTACCTCACCAATGTATCACTTTTTTGTGGTAAAAACTATAAACATCTATTTTAGCAATTTTGAAATATACAATATTACCAACTGTGATCACCATGTAGTGCAATAAATTACCAAAACTTATTCCTCCAATCTAACTGACATTTGTTACCCTTTGATCAACATTCAACCCCACAGCCTCTGGTGACCATGATTCGACTGTCTGTTTCTATGAGATGGACTTTTTTCGATTTCACATATAAGTAAAATCATGCCAGATCTGCCCTTCTGTGCCTGACATATGTCACCTAGCATAATGTCCTCAAGTTCCATCCATGTTGTTGCAAATAATAGAATTTTCTTCTTTTTTTATGGCTGTATGGTATCCCACTGTATAGATATTTAAGTCATTAAATATGAAATGTCCAATTTTGAATCAAAAGTTTAGTTTATTATATCTCAAACAAGAAGCACGACAATTAATCAAAGTGTGTGCCTAAGCTATCGACACAGTTTTGCCATGTTAATGGTAGCTTGCTTATGTCAGCAGCAAAGAAGCCTGGCAAGCGAGTGGTGATGAAATTGCAAAAGGTGTTTTCTACAGCTTGTTGAAAATTGAATATTTTTCCTTGAAAGAGGTGATCCAAAGCTTGGAAGAAGAGGTAACCAGTTGGTGCAAGATCTGGTGAATATGGTGGATGACAGAGAGTTGCCAAGTCCAGCTTTTATAGTTTGAGCAGTGTTGTTTTTTTGTGATATGTGGTATTGCAAAAGGATTAGCCTGTCTCTATTCACCAGTCTCGATTGTTTGATCACAGGGATCCTCATCCTTTTATCCAATGGTTGCAGTAGACATTGACTGTAACCAATTGACTGGATTTCATCAAGCTGTAGTGGATAATACCAGTGCTGGACCACCAAGCAGATACCATTAGCTTTTTTGGATGAATATTTGGTTTTGGACTGTGTTTTGGCACTTCATCTTTATCCAACCGTTGTGCCAAATGCTTGTAACTGTCAAAAAGAATCCATTTTTCATCACACGTAACAATACGAATATGGTGTAGAAATTGTTTGCCTTTGTGTCATGACAGCAAAGAAAGGCAAGTTTCAAAATGATTTCTTTTCTGGTGCTCATTTAATTCATGCAGAACCCATCTATCCAGCTTCTTTACCTTGCCCATTTGTTCCAAATGGTCCAATGTTGTTGGGATAGTAACGTCAAACCTTGATGCTAATTCACGCTTAGGTTGAGATGGATTTGCTTCCACCACCACTTTCAACTCATCATTGTCCACCTTGGTCTCAGGTCACCCACATGGCTCATTTTCAAGATTAAAATCACCAAAACAGAACTTTTCAAACCATTGACGTAGTGTGTGTTTATTAGCCACATCCTTCCCAAACATTTTGTTGATATTTCTAGCTGTCTGTCCACAATGGAACTCATATTCAAAAATAACATGAATTTTTGACTTATCCATGGTTTCACAAAAATTGCTCTAAAGTTTTTTTTTTTGATAGATAATCACAAGCCAAACAGGTGTTTGAAAGAATAAGGATGTATCTTTATAATGAAAAAAAAGAAGTGTGAAAGTGTCAAGGTGTCAAAGTGAAATGTCAGAGATTGAGAGATATCAACTGTCAAAGTTTGTACTTAAGGACATTGGACATTCCATACTTAATAACCTAATATATACCATATTTTCTTTATTAATCCCTTGATGGCCACTTCAGTTGTTTCCATATCTTGGCTATTGTGAATAATGCTGACATGGTACTGACATTAAAAAAGTGCCATTTTCTTGATTTTTCCTTATTTGCAAAGTTAATAAATCGTTAAGTCAGCAGTAGCATATAGGAAATTGCTAGTAATAATACTTGTCATTTCTGTTTTCCTCTTTGACTTCCATCACAGTAACTAAAACCTGCCATGAAAAATGTGGAGAAAAAATTACCAAGACCCTCACTAGAAAGGCAGACGGAGTTTATTTACCTCTGTTATCACTACTGAGGGTTTTAAACAATTCAAACTTCTCCACAACAAACCAGTTTGTGCAAACTTGCATGCTTGTGTCTCCTGTGGTAGTCGCCCAGCTACCCTCAGCTGCCCTCACCCCTGGGCCCTGGGGCAGTGTGCTGTCCTCCCGAGGAGCCCAGAGCTGCAGCGACCTGGCAGCCAAGGGCCTGCCCGCGAGCCTCAGTGATGACCAACCGTCTTCAGCCTTGGCTGCCTTTCCTGTTGGCCGAGCCATGTTCCTCCTCCTTGCTCTGTTCGCAGAGCTTGCAAGGCTGCAGGTCCGCCCAGGTCAGTCCACGGTAGCCTCCCATTCTTTCTTTTGCTTCAGAGCAGGCGGGGCTCTTCTGGGGAACAATTCCCGGTAACTCTGAGACCTCACACCTCTCTGTTCCAGGGTCCCCTGCTGGGGCCTCCCCATCACCCCTTCCCAGACCAGGCCAGGTGCACCTCAGACAAGAGCAGAGGAGGCGTGTGCGCTCCACACTAGGGTCTCAGAAGCTCACACGCAGCTGCTCCTCAGGGGCCTCCCGCAGTGTGACGGAGGGTGTGGGCGAGGGTGCACCGCCCTCAGTTTATTCCTCAGAGTCCTGAGGAAAACAAGCCCTGGGCGAGTCTAAAAAGGATCTAGATAGGCCTGTAGACCTGAAATGTCTAATTTTTTGTTTGTTTGTGTCTTGGCCATTTTCAATGTGTCATTTTCAATATGTCATTGATAATATCGTGAAACCTGTGGACAAGAAGGAGTGTGGACACATACAAAAAAAAATAATTAAAAGTTTAGACCCCGCCATGGGTTCCAGGATAAGAACCCATTCTTGACTGAGAGGATTGTTGATACAAAAACACAAAAACGGAAACATTTTTCTTGCTGTAGATTATGAAGGAATATTCCTGCATGTCACTGTTCCACAGAAGATAATGTCAAATGAAAGTGAAGTTTCAGAGAGAAAGGTAAATGATCAAGAGTATTTGTTTTATATATAAAATTTTAAGGCTGTTTTTATTTAATAAGTCAGATCATACCAATATGTGTATTCACTTGCAATGCGCAGTGTTTTAACCTTGTTTTTGTCTTAGCACGTTTTGGTCCTCCCCTTCCCACATTTCTACTGTTTGTTTCCTTTTGTCCTTCCCTCATCTCTTCCTATATTACTTGTTCACAATTTTCAAGAAATACTGAACATATTGCAGCAATCCTACTGGCAGGGAAAAAAGTCAATATGAACTATGTATGACAGTAGTCCAGCTAGAAATTTTTAGAAATTGTTAGTGGCCACTAAATGACAGAGATTGGTGTTGAACAAAATTTAGAAATGTAAAATTTGACCCACAAGCAAGAATTAGTAGCACTAACAGCCAAAGAAAGAAGGAAAATAAAAAACAAAAATGTCACATTTGCCAAAATATGATGCAAAAATTATAATTAATAAATATTAACTGGAAAAAGAAGTGGAAACATGCTTATCTACCATATAAAAGGTGATTAAATTGAAGGCATCTGGTCTTGAATATTATCCTGATTAAAATACTTTAAATTAACATAGTTAAAATGTTTTGTATTACAATTAGAAGTCACAATACAGAGGTTTACATTTCCATGTGTTTAAAATGGTATGTCTAATATAGGTTAACCCTGTGAAATTTTTTTCTGGTTGAAATAGCAATTTAAAAAATAAAAGTAAAGGAACAAATTAAAATCCATCAATTCTATTTTGGCACATAATATTGAAACCTATTATGTTTATGATCTACTACTGAACAATTCTACTACTAGCAATGTTCTACTGGACAATTATAATAAAAATAAATAAAATATATATGAATGTGTATTTGGGAATTGCCAAAAAGTAAATCATTTTCTTTAGAGAAATTGGAAAGTATTTTCATGTACTAATCTCATTTAATCTTCATATTAACCTTCTGAAGTAGGATATATAGATATAGATATATAGATGTAGATATAGATATATGAAACTTTTTTTTTTAAGAAAGAAGATTGAAAAATGTTAAGGGAATCAGATCTACAAGTGTCAGGATATAGAGTCTAATCTTTAATTTGTAACTCCAATTCCACTACAGTAAACTGCCTTGTGTTGAGAAATTATTTGCATAAGAGTTATTTTCTTCTATTTTTTTAATTCT
This sequence comes from Lepilemur ruficaudatus, assembly GCA_963574885.1. Lineage (NCBI taxonomy): Eukaryota > Metazoa > Chordata > Mammalia > Primates > Lepilemuridae > Lepilemur > Lepilemur ruficaudatus. The sequence continues at coordinate 17,248 of CAUYRT010072898.1, forward strand.
GATTTACTACTGTCGTTCATTGTCATTGCATGATCACTTTAAACTTCAAATTGCTGACTGCTGGTCAAGAAGCAGGTAACAACTTTGCAGGACATGAAATAGTTTTACTATGGAAGACATGAAGTGTTCAGCATTTGCCTACATGTTTGGTATTCTTTAGATGAAATTCTTGAAGCCATTTCATTCTTTTTTATATTTTAAAAACTTTATTGATATAAAAATTGCACATATCTGCTGTGTTTTGATGAGTTTGGGCATATGCATATGCCCTTGTTATCATTACCATAATCAATGTATGAAACATATGTGTCACTATGTGTGCATTTCACTATGCACTTCCATTTTGTATTTTGTTTGTTTTATTTTTTATGTATGATAAGAGCACTGAACATGATAATTATCCTCTTAATATATTTTGAAGTGAATTATACCATATTGTTACCTATAGGTATTATGTCGTACAGCAGATATGTAGAACTCATTCATCTTGTGTAACTGAAACTTTACACCCGTTCAGCAACAATTCCCCATTTCTCCCTCTCTCCAGCCCTTGGATACAACCATTCTATTCTGTTTCTAAGAGTTTGACTATTTTAGATGCCTCATATAAGTGGAGTCGTATGTTATTTGTTACTCTGTGATTGGCTTACTTTACATAGCACAACGTACTCCAGGTTTATTCATGTGTTGCAAATAGTAGGATTTCCATCTGGCTATAACTTCCAGTACAATATTGAATAAAAACTTTGAGAACAGAAATTTCTTTCTTGTTTTAGGTTGTAGAGAGGACACTTTCAGTCAGTCATTCATAAGTATGATGTTAGCTATCAATTTTGTTCAATTTCTTTTTTTCAAAAAATTTGACGATATTTTCTTCATTGATAATTGCTAATAAAAATGTTTAAATTTGTAAATGATTCTTTAATCGCTATTAAAGGGAGGTTTGTAAATTTTCTCTTAATTGCTTTTCTTTTGTTCCTGTAAGCCACAAAGTTTTATAGGTTTTGGTTTCTCGTTGATTTAATTTTTTTCCTAATTTATTTTAATTACTTCTTTGACTTATGGGATATTTAGATGTGAGTTGTTTAATTTCTAAAAATTTTAGAGGTTATCCAGATATTTCTGATATTGATTTATAACTTAATTTTATTAGATCCAGATAACTTGCTTTCTGTGACTTAAATATTGTTAAGGTATTGAAGTTTGGCAGAAAATAATGTGTATCTTAGTCATCATTCCCTGTGGATTTGAAAAATATGTGCATTTCATTTTGGTGGATTGTATGTTCTACAAATGTAAATTAGTTTAAGTTGTTTGGTAGTATTGTTTAGTATTCTATGTTTTTGCTAATTTTCTATTACTAATTCTATTTCTGATTGCTTTGTTTGAGAAACAGAGTTTTGACTGCTAATGAGCCTTAATAAGACAGAATGCTTAATCAAGCCACCAAGTTACTAGAGACTTGAGCTGCCCAGCATGAACTTGATATTATCTGACCTATAAAGCTTAAAGTTAGACATGCAGAGCAGGACTTCATTATCAAATGAAAGGGATATATATGTGACTGGGCTTGGCTATTCCGGAAGGCACAACTAAGTCACATGAGGAAATAGCCCAAATGCCCATGGTCCCAATTCCTACGACATTATCTTCTGTCTTCCATCCTGTGCAGCAGGGGCTAAGTGGTGACATTTTATTGAGAGTGAGAGCTGAAATCTCCATTTATAAGTAATACTTATCTCTTCCACATTTCAGTTCTTCATGCATTTTACAGCTTAATACACCCTTAGATTTATATTGTCTTCTTGGTGAATTGTCACTTTTATCATTCTGAAATGTCTCTGCTTTTCCCTACTATTATTTTTTTATTATCCTGCAATGTACTTTTTCAGTTTTTAGTGTACACATCCAGCTTACTTATGATTAGCATTTCAATGATGTATTTCTCTCTGATCTCTTAATCAATCCACGTCTTTTGAGAACAACATAAAACTGCATCTTGTTTTTTATCCAATCTTAAATTATCTATAATTTTTTAAAAAATGTAATGTTCAAAAATGTACATAATATAAAATTCATCACCTTAACTATTTTAAGGGTACAATTTAGTAGATTTAATTATATTCACCTTGTTGTGCAACAAATCTCTAGAATTTTTTCATATTGTAAAACTAAATCTATATATCAATTAAACACTAATTCCCTTTCTAGCCTTCCCACAGCCTTCCCTTTTCAGCCATCATTCTACTTTCTGTTTCTATGATTTTGACTAATTTATAAATATTTTATATAAGTTAAACCATACATTATTATTTCTTTTGTGACTGGCTCACTTCAATCAGCATAATGTCCTTCCAGATTCAACTGTGTTTTAGCATGAGATAGGTTTTCTTTTTTTGTAAAGATTACATAATATTTCATTTTATAGTCTACATTTTATTCATCTATTCATCCTTTGGCAGACATTTGGGTTGCTTCTACCTCTTAGCTGTGGTGAATAATGATGTAAAGAACATGAATATGCAAATATTTCTTTGAGATACTGCTTTGAATTCTTTTGGGTACATACCCATAAGTGAAATTTCTACATCATATACTTCTATTTTAAATTTTTTGATGAACATCTCTAATATTTTTTATAATGGCTGCATTATTTTGCCTTCTCACCAACAGTGTACAAAAGTTACAGTTTCTCCAAATGCACACCAACACTTCTATATTCTCTTCTTTGGATAGAAGCCATCCTAAAGTGTGTAAGGTTTTGATTTGCACTTCTCTTACGATTAGTGATGTTGAGTATCTTTTTATATGCTGGTTAGCTATTTGTGTATCTTCTTTGGAGATTTGTCTACTCAAGTCGTTTGTCCATTTTTAATTGGATTATTTGGTATTTTTGGTATTGCTGCCATTGAGTTGTAGGAGTTCCTTATGTATTCTAGAATTAACCCTTTATGAGATATATGATTTCCAAATATTTTCTCCCATTCACAGGTTGCCTTTCAGGTTGTTGATTGTTTCCTTTTATCTACAGAAGTTTTTACATTTGACGTTGTCCCATTTATTTTTTCTCTGTTCTCTGTACTTTAGTTGACATATCCAAGAAATTCTTGCCAAATCCAATATTCTGAAGCTTTTCTCTGGAGTTTTTTCTAGGACTTTCACAGTGTTAGATATTGCATTTAGGTCTTGAATCCATTTTGAGTTGATTTTTTGCACATGGTATAAGGTAAATGCCCAATTTCATTCTTTTGTTTGGATATCCAGATTTCCCAGCACTGTTTGTTGAAGACACTATTCTTTTCTCATTATGGTATCTTGGAGCCCTTGTCAAAGATAATTTGACCATATACACAAGGGTTTATTTCTGGGCTCTCCAATCTAGTCCATTGGTTGAAATATATGTCACTATGGTAGAATGACACTCTTTGGATCACTATTACTTTGCACTATGTTTTGATATGAGGAAGTATGAGGCCCACACATTTATTCTTTATTTTCAAGATTGTTTTAGGGTTTCTTTACATTGCATATGAATTTTAGGATGGTTTCATCTATTTCTAAAAACTGAGGCTTTGATCAGGATTGCATCAAATCTGTATATCACTAAGGACATAAGGGACATTTTAATAATATTGAGTTTTTCAATCCACGAACACAGGATTCCTTTGCTTTTACTTTTATCTTCCTTGATGTCTTTTAGCAATGTTTTGTAGCTTTCCATTTATTCCTGTGTACTTAATTCTTTTTGATGCTATTGCAAATGGAATTGTTCTTATAATCTCCTTTTCTGATTGCTTAATGTTAGTGTACAGAAGCAATCAAATTGCTGATTTTTCCTTGGATTTTACTTATTTATTTATAATTTATTATTATTTTTGATTGAAAAATCATAATTTTATATATCTATGGAGTGCAATGTGATGTTCTCATGTATATGAGCACACACATACATACAATGTGGCATGATTGAATCAAGCTGATTAACATACCAATCACCTTGTTTAACTATCATTTTTTAGGGGAGACATTTTAAATTTACTTTCTTAGTTATTTTGAAATATATAATATGTTATTGTTGACTGTAATCACTAGGGATTTGGGGGTAGAGGGTAGACCCACATCTGAGAGATGTGGTGAGCACTGTGAAGGGGAGGGGCATGCTTGAAATGTATTTGGGGATGGGTACTAGAGGTCTCAAAGGGGGTAGGAAATCCTCTAAAACTGATTTATGTGAATAGCTGTATAACTGGTAAATTTATTAGTAACCATTTAATTGTACACTTAAAATGGAATAAAGACATGATATGTAAATTACACTTCAATAAAGGAAAAAAAAACAGTTGAGTCAGAAGAACTGAGATGATATATATGTTATCAATAACTTAATTGCTCACAAAAGCAAAAGAAACTCTCTCATTGATTGGAAATGTAACACCAAAGCCGAGAAAAACAAGGTAAGTCGCAGGAAAGAGGGAGAGAAGAGGATGTTCATGTTTACAGCCCTGAGTTTTAGCCTCCTTTTTATTTTTGACCTTTTGTATTTCCATGACTTCTGTGGAAGCTCAATTGTGCACTTAAAGGGATGTTTGTTTTATTTTATCTAGAATTTCTAGGTGTTTTTAAATGCCTTTAGGTTATCTAATCCATCAAAGTGCCAAAACAGCAGATAGAAAAGGGATGTAAAGATATCAGAGCTTGGCTACACTGGTTCTCCTTCTAAATTTAACACTACAACCATAACCTCCCAAAACCTGCTAAAGAGAATGACCAGATAAAGGAAGAACACTTCCTCGATTAAAGGAAAAAATAAAGAAAGTAATCATGACAAGATATAAAGTGTGATTATGGTGATGATCGGCAGAAAAAAATAGCACTGGTAGCGTAAAACTATAAGAAGCAAGATCCATAACTAATGTAAGAAGTAACAATCAGTGAATAAAGGTAACCTTGATGGAGACAAAGGAAGAAAAGGCAACTAGAAAATGGCATTTAACTCAGGAGTAAAGTCCCCTGGTACCTTGACTGGTACAATTAGCCATGTAGGCATCTCTTAGAATAAAAATAAAAGAACTTAAACTGTAACGACATCCTAGCCTTTGTCAACAAAACAGGATGTCTGAACAAGTTGGGAGGCAGTAGTTCTTTTGTAGTCTGCATTAGCTAGACTGTATCTAGAGTACTGTGTTCAGCTGTGGGTATTTGACTTTTACAGTACTGTTGACAGATTAGACTGTGTCCAGAGAAGAGGGTCCCAAACAATAAAGAACCTAGAAAAACAACGTAAGAAGAACAGCTGAAGGTTATGAGAAGGTTTAAACTGGAGGGGGAAATGGCACAAGAGAAACATGATGTGTGCTCAAATAATTCAGAAATAACATTCCCCCCATTCGAAAGGAGACTTCTCCTCCTATTTAACTAGGGACTTCAAGCCTCTGTCTTTCCCTGTCCTCTCTTCCTTACTTCTATCTCAAAGGGAGCATCCCTTCCCCTCATTAAAGCTAATTCTCCACTTGTGCTCTTTATTTTACCACGTTCTGCTGCTTCTTGAATTTTGCTTATCAGGCATCTTCACCTTTTGCATCTTCGTTGCCATGTTTTTCCATAAACACACATGGCCTTCCACAACCCAGAAACCAAACAAACAATAAAGGAAACTTCCTGTGAAACCGCTATCACTTCAGGCTTCTATCCCATATCTCACTTTTCTTTACTCTTTATGAAGAGTCATCTTCCCTCTTTCAGGCACAATTTTATCTAATTTTGTTACTGCTATATCCTCTGGCACATAGCAGGCAATTCCTCGCACACAGCAGGCACTCAATAAATATATGGTGAATGGATGAATTTATTATATGAAATTGTGCTGTTTGAGCATCCCTCTTGCTACTTCTTTGCAGACCACTTTTTCCAGAAACTACCTAAATATTCTTTATTCAGCCTTTTCCCTCTCCCTACATTCTCTTTCTTGTAAACTCGTTTATTCCATGGTTTCATCTCTCACTTCTCTGAGGCTAGCCCCAAATAGAAACCACCTCTGACCCTACGGCCTCAATTGCAGCAGCCAATCTGTTTCCTTTACAACGCTTACTGCACTTTGCAATTTTTATGTTTGTATATGTGCTTGTTTTCTGCCATCCCTAACTAGTCTACCAACTCCCTGAGGGTAGGAAACAAATTTTCTTG
>CAUYRT010072903.1:0-37337 GCA_963574885.1 Lepilemur ruficaudatus
AAAGCATTTACAGTACAATGTTTACAGTCACAATTTGTAGTGAGCTGATTTCCCAAAATATATTACCACTCAAGTTGACTTATCTTGTTACATTCAAAAACCTACTCTGTCAAAGTAGTCCAGAGAGTACATACATAGGGCCCCAACTGTATCTACGTACAACCAACACTCCATTTTAAGTGTACAATTAAATGATTTTCAGTGAATTTACCGAGGTGTACTGGCATTTAAAAATGAAAAATTACACAATCAATTGAGAAGTCACCCCTAGATTTACTTTAAACATTTCCCAGGCTCTTATCCAGAGCCAGGCATTCTGTTAAATGTATTATATAGATAATTCCTATTTAATTCCTTCAACAATTCTGAGAGGTAAATGTGCATAGTAGGATGCTTATTTGCATAAATGAGTGAATATCCATCCTAATTTTCTTTTGAGGAGTTATGGTTCAGAGACCTTTGGAAAATCCCATGAGATCACACAGCAAACAAGGATTCAAACTGGTCCAAACATAAAATCTGTTTTCTTTACCAAAGTATTACACCACCTTTTCAATGGAAAAACAACTGAGTTTAGCTTTAGGATGGCATATCCAGATTGCCCCAGACAAAGAAGGACAAAGAACCTCAGACTGTGGCTGACACAGTTAATAGTCCAGAATAAATGTCTCCCCCTGCCAGAGCAGGGGCTGCCAATACAGCTGTCTGTCTTGAAAGAACTTGTGGGATGGCACTGGGTTTCTCTCCTTGACATCAACCTCCTAAGGGTGCTTAGATGTTTCCCAAGCTTCTGATTTATCTGAAGCCTGTTAGTGTCCATCTATCCCACAGCTGTACCAGTGGTCAGCAAATTTTTTTGAGTAAAGGGCCAGATTGTAAGTATTTTAGGCTTTGCGAACTATATGGTTTCTATCTCAAAGACTCAACTCTGCCGTTGTGGTATGAAAGCAGCCACATGTAGACAAGAGTAAATAAACGAATGAGCACAGCTATCCCAATAAAAATTATTTGTGCATACTGGGATTTAATCTCATTTAATTTTCACATGTTATGAACTATCATTCTTTTAATTTTTTCCAATGATTTTAAAATATAAAAAAAGTTCATTCTTAGCTCATGAGCCATACAAAGTCAGATGGTGGTTGAATTTGACCCATGGGCCAGGGTTTGCTGACTTCTAATCCGTTAATACACAGAAGCAAAGGTTTTAGAGATCGGAGCAGACCCTTCATTATTGTACTGATAGGGAAACTGAAGTCCAGAGAGGGGAACAGTAGTTTAAGGTTGTATGGCTGGTTAGTGAACAAGCTGGGATTAGAATCTGTCTCCTCCTCTCTACACCCACCCTGGGCGGCAACACAATGCCGCAAAGCCCTTTGAGTACGATAACTAGTAGTGCAAGCACTCAATTAAGTAAACTAGTTAATATAGTCACTCCATCTATCACATGTCAATTATAATTTTCAAAGGATTAGAATGAACGGCATTTCAAGTAATTATGATATCCTAAAGAGATATTTAACACTATAACTACGTTGGATGGGCTTTTATCTTGCTGTGAAGATTTGGAGAATGCTTTAAGGATCTTGAAGAGACTCTGGGCCATCATTATGGCTATTAATTATCACACGCATTTGGAAACAAAAGAACTGATTATGTGTGCTTACTGGTTACTTAGGCTTTCTGAGGCTTAGTTCTCTGGTCTTGGAAATGCAGTTATCATAGCACCTACATCACAGAATTGGCCTAGGCTAAAACGAATTAATACAATTAAGCACTGAGAACTGTCTCTGGCACACAGTAAGTGCTTAATGAATGTTAGTCATTATTATGATCCTCGCATTCGCCATCATCATTATCACTGGGTCAAGAGGTTAGGTGTTTTCAGAACTGCTTCAAATCCAGGGACTGGGTTAGGCAAGAAGCAGGAGAGAACATGAGGCAGGTGTACAGGAACACGGCTTTGGAAGGATGAAAAGCTTTATCTTCAAAGCTGGATTTCCTTTTCTTTGGGATTCTTTCAAGAGGTCACATACAAGCTGTTCAGCCCTCATCATCCTGCCTGCGCCGACACTGCACCCATCAGAAGGAAGAAGGAGCATCTCACTTCATTAAGGGAAAGGGGCAAGGAAGAAAGTTTATTTTCCTGGGACCCAGGAAAGAGCACTCCCTCCACCCGAGCCCCTGGAGATCTAGAAGAAGTAAGATTAGAGAAAATCTAAGAACTTGTACTTTATATTCTGAATGGCACACATTGAACATGCCAGGTTTCCTCAGATTGTCAGACAGAATCTTAAAGATGACAGCTTCACAGAGAGGATAGTTACAGGGAAGTGTAGTTTGAAAAGTCTTGTTACATTAGAAATGCTTGAAAAAAGTGGGGATGATCAGCTTAAAAAATAAGAGAAGACTAAGAGGGTAAGTGAAAGGTATATTTGCATCTCAGAAGGGCTGTCATGGGAAAGAGGTGGAAGATTTGTTCTCTGAGGCTCTGAAAGGTAGGCCAGAATCAATACATGGGTAGAGGTCACGGGAGGCGGATTTTGGCTAAAACAATAATGACAACAACAACCATAGTGCCTAATATGTATCACACTTGTACTGTGTAGTAGGCACTGTGCTAAGTGCTTTATTTGTATTACCTCATTTAATCCTCATAGCAACCCTGTAAAGCAGGTATTATTATCACTCCCACCTGCAAATGAGAAATTAGAAGACGGAGGCTTAAATTAATAGAGTAGCTCCTGCTCAATGTAGCATAGTTAGTAAGAGACAGAAACCATAGTCCTAGCAAGTAACAAGACTCTAGGGCTTGTTTTCTAACCACCGTACATCCTGCCTCCTAGCCACTAGTGCAGTTGATCCGATTCATTTATCTCCCATTCTGCCATGAAGCACTTGGAACGGCCTGCATCTTTATACTAAGAAGAAATTAGCAGGTTTCCATGAGATCAGGACGTTTGCCTCAGCTCCTTAATGTGTGCTGGTACTTGGAATGTGAACCACAAATCACTTTATTTCTATCTCTCGTAGGCCTTAGCTTTCTCTTTGAGACTGTAGTTAATGGTCCTTCCCATCTGTCTGCCCTATGAGATCGTGAACTCCTAGAGGGCAGGGACCTTGGCCCCCATGGTGTTCACACACAGTGCCTGGAGGTGCATGTTTAATCCACGCGAGGGAATGAAGGAACAGAAAGTCTTCACTTAACTCTTTCCACGATTTTCTCAGAAGCTTCAATCCTGTTACCTCTCAGCCTCAGTTTTCCCTTTGTAGACCAATAAGGTTTTTTTTAATCAACTCTTTTTTGTGTAGTATTTTGTGAACCAGGTCATAAATAAGAAGTGTCAGGAAAAAAGGTTTAGGGACAACCTCATAAGTTCTGTCCTGTGTTTGAACCTCCAGAGCTGTTTGTCCTTGGGTAATTATCACAACCTCTGCAGGCATTAATGTATTGATCTGCAAAGTAGGGGCGCTGGCCAGATCCGTGACCTTTCAAGCTATGTTCCTGGTTCCAGGCATTTTAGAAGTTACCATGTTGGGTTAGAAGAAGGGCAGACAAACGGGGTTCTAGATTCCCACCCTCTCTCGTCCACCAAAGCAGCTCTGCTTTTTATCTGTTTTATATACTAGGGTTCTCCCCCAAGACTCCATTTGAAAATAGAGCTTCAAACTAAAAAGTTTAGAAACTTCTGAGCCAATTGATTTCTCTCTTAAGGGCTCCTGCAGCTTTGATCTACAATTCTGTGATCACACAGGTGTGTGCTCATGAATATGGATACGTGTGAATTTGTGGAATACTCCTGGGCTGAGGATTTAATTGTGTCCTCAAATACCCATGTCTCTGCATAAAAGTCTTCACATTTTCCTATTTTAGCCACTTTAACTAACCAACACTTTAAGGTGTCCTCACCCTGTATAATCCCTGGTAACACGCAGGCTTATCTGGTTCCCACTAAGTCAATGAGACATTGCAGCCGTGCTTAAATCAGTGAAAACACCATCCATATTGGGGGAAAAAGCATTAGAGTTGACTCATCCAATTGCATTTGAAACCAGGGAGGCACACTTGAGTATCTACAAACGCGCCAACAGACATACCCCCTCACACAGGTGTCCCCTGTTGAGAAAGCGTTATAAATGTCTGCCAGTATCTCACAAAGCAATTTTCTCAGTCTTGGGATTTAGGATAAAATGCCAGCACTTTGTGGCAGAAGGTCAAGGACCCCCGAACTCGGCTGTTGATGGAAGGCTGTAGAGATGCACTACCTGGTCTGGGAATGGTTGATTTTCCAGAGAATCCCCACATCTTACCTCTGCCCTAACTGGATGCAGTCAGGGATGATACCTGGCCAGGGCCACTTCGGAGCCTTAGCCAAAGGTCAATCCAAAGTTTACCCTGTCAAAGTTTCCTAGTACGGGGTGGGCCCTTATGGCTAGAGCTCCTGATGGACTTGAAACGAACAGCATCTTCCCTTTACATGATCAAAACCTTCCTATCCAGAGAAGGACTGGGAAAGGACTCATAGCTAGACCACCCTTTGATGAAATGCTAGCTTATATGTTCACAGGGCCCCGCATATAGTAGGTTCCCATTGAATGTTTGGTGACAGAATCAATGAAAGCCCAAACATATGATACATTTGAAACTTCCTAGGAATGGAGAAAGAAATATTCTAGTTAATCATTTACTCATCCATCCATTCATTCATTCATGAATACTTAATATTGCCAGGCACATGCTGGACACAGGGATGTAGCAGAGAAGACCACAGGTCTGGTCCTTGCTTTCCAGCCACTTAAGGTTTAGGGAGAAATGCCAATATTACACAAGCGATTATAGAGCACAATAGTGGACCCAAACCTGACCATGGAGCTTAGAGAAGGCTTCCCAGTGGAAACAATGAAGCCTGAAAGAGAAGGAGCCTGTGGTTGGGTGAAGAGGGCAGGAAAGAACACTCTAGGCAGAAAATGTGCATGCTTCGAGGTTCAGACTCAGAGCAATGGAGGGTGGTGTGTCACAGTAACTGCCTGTATACATCAGCCTGGATTCAAATCTCAGCTCTCCCACCTCCTAGCTGTGTGACCTTGGGCAGCCTACTCAACTTCTCTGTGCCTCAGTAACCTTTGTTGCAAAATAAGAATCATTACAGTACCTATCTCATAGATCTTTTGTGAGTATAAACTGTGTTATATGTCAAACTCCTAAAACAGTGCCAGGCACCTAGTAAGTACTCACCTAAAGTCCTGTGTCTCCCTGGCCACCATTTCCCTCCCACTACATTATCTGTTTTTCTGTCTTAAAAAGAGGGACGGGTAAGAAAACAAGGACTGAGACCTTCTAGTTACACATCACCCCAACCACCTGCTGAAATTGGTGCTAAAGGAGTCCTTCCTGCTTCTCAGCTGGTGGTGGCAAGGAGTTTGCATGCCATGCAGAGCAATAGCAGCCACTATTTTGCATATTTGAAATGGTTCACAGGATGTCGACTTAGCATGGAAATCAGCCAAAGAATGCATAGTTTGCAAGACTAAAGGATACAAACACCCAGTACTTGAGATGAATGAAATAGCCTCTTCCTTAGGATGAAGGAAGCCAATGTGGTTTGTAGACTTTTTTTTATTTTTACTTTTTGATATCTCTGAACTAACAGCAGAAAGAGTCAGGAAAACCAGAACCCTAAATTGCACAGCCAGAGAGGTCCTTTTGATGAATTCATTTATTTTGAAAACGTTGTGCCAGATCTTGAACAAATTGAGATCTTCTGCAAAAAAAATGATTTGCACAAATGATAATGAGTCGGTGGCAGAGTGATGATGAGAACCTGGGCCTCTGCTGCCCTTGCTGTTCTAAGACTTCACGTATGTTAAGTCATGTGATGTACAGATTAATGTTCCCACTTATGGATGAGGAAACTGAGGTACAGAGAAGTAAAGTGACTTGCCCAGGGACACACAGCTAGTAAGTGGCTGAGCCAGAATGCAAACCCAGGCAGTTTAAGGAGGAAAGGAGTTTATTTCTTGGCTTTGCTCAACTACAATATCAGTCCTAAGAGTTGCAAATGTTTCCTCAGTTGGGGTGGTGTGGCCCAATGGAGAACCAGCCTCGTCTTTAAAACTAGAGAGGTTTGATTGAGTTTGAAGTCTAGTTTTAGCCACATAACCTTAATAAGAGGTCCTTCAACAACTTAAACTTTGTTTTCCTTACTTATAAAATGGGACTGAAATCTCACCTTTGTTGGAGATGCAGAAACTCTCAGGGGTCCCTAGGGTGGATTGTCCTAGAGGACGGGGCTGAGCGCAAAGACTGACACAGACGCTGCCTTGCCTGATGGGATGCTGGGATCCCCGTGGAAGGGAGCATCGTCTGGCACCTGGTGTTTGTCTTCCTGCCCACCCACGCCCCTTTCCTTCCAGAGGCTCTCTGCAGTGTCAGCTCTGGTGATCAGAAAGTGCCTGACTGCTACAGAAGAGTGAGGTGAAAGCAGAGGGAGGGAGGGAAGGCTGTGTGGGGGGGAGAAGAGGAAACTGGAAAGAGCCCCGCTAGCAGAGAGCAGTTCCGAGAGGGGCACAGGGAGGAAGGAGAGTGCTTCAGAGCCTCTCTCTCTCTCTGTCTCTGTGTCTCTCTCTCTGTCTCTGTCTCTCTATCTCTGTCACACACACACACACAGGCATAGAGACACACTGTGAAAGCAAAGAGAAAGACAGCGGCTGGGGGGCTGGGAAGAAGCAGCAAAGAAGGAACAAACGATGGCTTCAAATCCTAGCTCGGTTCTGCTATCTAACATTGGGTCGACCTCTAACAGATCACTTCCCTTCTCTAGGCCTTGGGTGCCCACTGTGTAAGGTGAGGGGTGGGTGAGATGAGCTCATAGGGACCCTTCAGCTCTCACTCGCTTGGATTCTTCAGACCTGGCCGAGGACACACTCTTCCCATGGCTGCTAGCGTGTGGATGCTGCGTCCAGAGCCTTCCCAGACGCCCTGCAGCCTCTGGAGGCCTCTCTATCCTCTGATGACCACGCTTTGACATTCCAGGTGACTATTTACAGGGCTTGCATTATTACTGCCACCAGCTGTGGTTTTTCTCTGACATTCCTTTTGGAACTGTATTTTCGTGTTCCAACCTAGCTGGAAGGTGTGGCCGCATTGCTTTCAGGACAAAAAATAAGCCTTGTGCTTCTTAATGCTTCTCACGCGAGCCCAGCTCGCTGCCTGGCACGTGGACACTCTCGGTCCACGGTTGCTGCTTGTTTGGTCGGCTGCGAGAACCACATCCCATGAGAAGGCACCGGGGGGAGAGGAAGGCGTCCGGGCTGGAGGAGCAAACACCAAAGAGCAAGCAGATAGCTGTTTCCAGATACTCAAAGGCTGCTTTGTAGAAGGGCAGCAGGCACATTTTGCAAGAATCAGAGGGCAGGCAGAGCCAGAAGTGATGAGAGGGCGGCACAGGGTGAGCAGAACACAGGCTGTGTGCCCTGTTCGAGCAAGATGGTGGGAGCTGTCACAGCCCTTTGAAAAGATAAAGGGCTGCCACAGAGGTGTGACTTTCCCATCACTGGGTATTATTCAAGCCGGAGCCAAATGGAGGTGCTTCTGCTGGGGACGTTGTAGACGGAAAGTGGGTTAGAAGTCCTGTTAGGCCCGCCTCTAACTACTCATTTGCATATTCATAACTGGATTCACATTCCCGCTATCTCTGCTTCTTTTAGCATAAACACGGGGATTTTGCCTTTCAGTGCATGTGGTGTGTGGGTGCAAACATTATTTCCTGAGAAGCCATTTCACTCGTTCATTCATTCAGTGACTTGTTAAAGAACACCTGTTAGATGCAACGCACTTTGCCAGGCACCGGGGATTCAACAGTGAACAATCCTTCCTGCGGAGCTTACAGATCGACAGGGAGGAAGACATTACATAATAGTGAATCAGTTGTCTAATCTCAATTTTGGTAAATTAAAAAAACCTGGGGCTATGGCAGCATATCACAGGTAGATGAGGTTTAGTCTATGAGGGGCTTGAGGGACCTCAAAGATTGTATTTTGTCCCCAGACATAAATGTCTTCCTTCTCCACTAATAATGAAGATAATGATGATAATTATTATGATGGTAATTATTAATGCTAACATTTATTGAATGCTTATTTGGGGCCATACATTACTTCAAGTATTTTATATATATTATCTCACTTAATTCTCATAACACCCCATGAGAAGGTAGATAATATCACTATTCCTTTTTTTAGAGATGAGGCAATGAAAAAGCTCAGAGAGGGTAGGCGATCTGACTAATGTCACACAGCTAACAAGTATCAAGCCAGAATTCCAACCCAGGTTGGTGTGACTCCAGAGCCACCTTCCCAACTACTATACCACCTGCTCACCGCAGGCTACAGAAGCTAAAGTGACTCTGTGGCACAAAGACAACCAGGAAGAAAGGCACTGAGGAAAGTGGATGAGCTCAGCCTTATAGAAGGAGGTGACAGATTTCTCTCCATAGGGAGCAAGAAGAATAAAAAACAGTTTCTTCTGATCCAGCAGAGGGGCCGCAGCATGGAGCTGAGGGCTTGGACTTGCTGCCACATGGACCAAAACTTCCACCTCTAGCATTCCATGGGAGTTAATCTGCAACCACGTGGCAGAAACGGCTGATTGCCCTGGTCTTCAAGTACCCCAGCAAGACCTGGGATGACCTGACCTCTTTCCCTCAGGCTCCATTACACTAGAAATTATAATTAAAAAAAAAAAAATTCATCAGGGTATGATGGAAGAGACGTCCATATGAATTTGAGAGCTTGAGTTTGAATTCCAGGTCTGTGACTGCCACGGTAGGCAAGACTTAAATTCAAGCCCTCTTGTCCAGAACAACTCCTCCCTTTCCTGGGCATCCTATCCCAACTGCCCCTGCTCAGCAGTCAGACAGCACAGTAGTAAGAACGTGGAGATCGGGATTCCATGGTCCTGGAGGGGAAACCCAGCTCCATCACCTTAGGCACTCTGTGACTTTAGAAAACTCACTTAACCTTTCTGAAGCTCAGTTTCTTCATCTGAGGATAGTATCAACCTTAAGGGCTATTGTGAGGGTTTAATTGATACTTATTTAAATGTTTATCATAGTGTTTGGAACGTAGCAATCATTCAATAAGTTCTAGAAGTTGTTGCCATTGTTGTTCTCATTTATTAGAGGTTTAAGGGATTCGAGTTCAGTGGCTCAAGTGTCTTGGCATCAACTTAGTCTGATCATCCTATTCTCATGCCCACAAACAGTCACTTTGCTGTTTTTATTATTACTTCTTCAGAAGGCACTAAATGATCCATACTGGCCAATGTCATCCAACAAATTCAATATTTCTCAAACTGGGCTGTGATGGAAGCTGTATACATTCTCAGGGAACTTCTAGTTCCCTACAAGACTTTTAAAAGATATGCTTTTATTCCAGTGAAATTCTAATTATCAATACTGACAATCTGGTTCTTTGCTCTAGGGTTTAGGTACTTATACTTGTAATCACAGCAGTACAAAAGCATATACTTGTTAGTGCCATGTTTCCCACACTGGCTCTGCAGACACATTACAGAGCTTCACAGGCCCTGTTTTGAAAAACACTCGTTTGGTCTAAGGTTTGCTTCTGGTGAGTCACAAAGATAAGAGCTGTAACTCTGGGAGCTCTGGCTGGCAGACGTCTGCCCTGCCCACAGTTTCAGAGCAGGAGTGAATGCAGTGTCAGTGCTGGGGCACTGGCAGCCAGAGTGGAGGCGTTGGCTTTCCAGTGGGTTCCAGGGCTCAGGTGCAACTATGAGAAATAGTGACATAGCTTTCCAGTTTCTACATGGCTCAGGTTCACATTATGAACATATCAATGCTATGAAAATATACATATATATCTATCCTATCAAATATGTATAAAATATGAGCACATATGCAAACAATATATGAACATGTACAGATGGGTGGATTTAATATCTGATATAAGAATTCTCCACCTGTGCAGGATATTTGTAACTTTTCAAAGCATAGTGGCATTTGGCAATATATTTGGTTCCCCCAGTGACAATATGAGTGGGTAGAGTAGGAACTATTATTCCCAATTGACAGATGAGGAAACTGAGGGCTGGAGTATCGCCTAAGAACACAAAGCTAGCTAAGGGTGGTGTCTGGACAAAAAGCAGGGTTTTTTTTTTTTTTTCTCCCTGTCCATAAACTCTCCTCTCTGACCTATAATTTTCTTCCTTCCTCTCTTCCAGCAGCCTTCCAAAGCTGGCTATTTGAACCCCCAAAACATCCCTCCAAAGTGATCTGCTACAAGAATGCTGCTGACTACTTGTAAGCTCATGCATTCTGATGGGGACAGCAAGAACTGCAAAATAAACGTCTAGCTCCCTCCTTTTGTTAAACCTTTCACAGGCTTTCGTGGCCCCTAACTCTATAATTATACCCTAATCACAAACACTCTGAAGGAGCGGGTCAGTTCCCTGCAGCAGCAGGCTAATTATGTGGCAGAATTTCTAAAAATTATCATCTTATAAATTGTATTATTCCTCTGAAGGGGGAAGAAAACACACCACATACTCGACTATGTTTCAAACTGAATTAATTAGTAATTTGAAGCCTAATTATCAACTAATCTATCGGAACATGCAAATCTTTTGTATTTGGATGGTATATGCAATTTGCATCCTATTAGCTGGCATTTGTAAGGATTTGAGAGCTCATTAGGTGAGAAGAAGAAGAATGCAGATCAGAAGGATACAGAACCCAAGGGGCAGGCTTGATGATGCTGTGGCTAAAGGGTCACTGGGCAACAGATGGAGGCTGGCGAGGCAATTACCTGGGGTCTTTTAGGGGCCCTAAGGACACCGATGTGCAATTTCTACCTTGCCCCAGAGAGGTAACTATGCATGTCGCCACCCTTGTTCTGTGTGTTCTCAGGCAGCAGGGAGTGCACACGGTCTCACCGAGAGATGCCCTGGAGTAGCAGGAAAGGCATTGGATGCCGCCTGCTACCCTTGGTGGTAGAAGCCTAGCTCCACTGCTGACTCACTGTGTGATCTTGGCCAAGTCACACCCTGTTGCTGGTTGTTTCCCTATAAGCAAATGAGATTTAGATGGAGTTGACTGCCAAAGTCCTTTGTAGCACTAAGAATTTGGGAATTAAGGGATGTCAAGGGCTTTCCTCACTCGACAGTAAACAATTCCATCTTTGCAAGTGGTCTTTGAGGGTAGGACTCTTGCCTTCCCAAAAGACTGTGGATAGCCATCACTCATTTAAAACGTAAATACCTCTGAGAAAAGTACCATATTAAGCCATTAACAGCTGAGTCTAAATTAACATATCTCAATAAGCCCTTTTTATTTCCAGTCCCAATTCTGAAATATTGGGCCAGCTAGGGCAAGGAAGTTTTGAAGAGGAAAGAAATCTAAGACAGGGATCTATTGAGAGCTGGTGACAAGGCCAGAAAGAGGGACAGAATTTAAGGATGAAGGAGGATGCTTTGGTCACGTATTTAGATCTATGCACCCTGTGCCTTAGTTTTACTAATAATCTTTACTCCAGAAATAAGTAGAAAATATCAATCTTTTGTTCAATTATAATTAATATTGTTCATAGAAATAACACAAAATAACATGGCTAAAACTGAACATGGTTATATGTTCAGTTAAGCAAAGGTAAAACCGAAAATTTGTTATAGACAAAAAGCTAAAAATCACATCTTAATGGAAACATGGAAAAATGCAAAGATAAGCAAGAATAATAAACAAATTTTGTAGAAAATGCTACCTTTAAGAGAAACTGACAATCATTCAAATTGTCACATGGAATTTTTTTTTTTTTTATTAAATTTGATGGAAGATGCAGTCACTTTGGAAAACAATTTTGGAATTCCCCAAAAATGTAAAAACATAGAGTTCATATATAATCCAGCCATTCCATGCCTAGGTATATATTCAAGAGAAAAATAATTATACATGAATGTTCATTGCACTATTATTCATAATAGCTAAAAAGTAGAAACAACCCAAATGTCCATTAACTGATGAATGGATAAACAAAATGTAGTATACCCATAAAATGAAATATTATTTGGCGAAAAAAGGAGTGAAGTACCGACACATGCAACAATATGGATCAACCTTGAAAACATTTTGGTAAGTGAAAAAAAGTTACATAGGATCACATATTGTATGATTCCATGAATATGAAATGCCCCAAGAAGGCAAATACATAGAGATAGAAAGAGTATTAGTGGTTTCCTAGGGCTAGGAGAGCTTGAAGGGTGATGAGGAGTGATTGCTATTTGGCATGGGGTTTCTTTTTGGGGTGATGAAGAGTTTTAAAATAAAATTGCAGTAATGGTGGACACGTCTGAAGCTCTGACTCCAGTGGGGCAAAGGCAACATGCATACCCTAAACATTTGTATCCCCATAATATGCTGAAATAAAAAAAAGAGTGCAGTAATGGTTTCATAATTCTGTGAATATACTAAAAACCATTTAATTGCACGCTTTAAATTACATTGCAATGAAGCCTTTAAAAATGAAACTAAATATAAAATAAAATTACATTTGGCTTTGGAAAAAATAGCTGGAAGAAATAAACCTATGATAAAAAAGGCAGATGTACAGAACTTGACCCAAAAAAAATAGACTTGATGGAAATAATGGTCACAAAAGAAAACTAATAATGGCACATGCTACTAGGTAAAATTTAATATGTACAAAAATGATTTGATGAATCAAGTCTTTGTAATACGAAAAATGATTGTGCTCAATAAAATGAACTACAGAACATTAAAATGAAAACACATTTAATTTTTTTTTTTAAAAAGACAGGCTTATCTATGCTGTGTAGAAAAGTGAATAAAAACTCAATTTAACCAGAAAATTGTTTCTGGTTAAAAATTTGTCAATAGTAATATAATTATGATTAAAATGCTTGCATTTATGAATATAGTAAGAGTTATCATTGGGGTCAAAAGAGATGCCCAAAAACAGTGGGATCAAGACATCTTGTATCCATTCAAATATGTGGTGATTTTGTCCTTATTGCTAAGGAGCAGAGCCAATTAAAGCTGGAATTATGATGACCGATGAAGCCCTGTCCACCAGCGCGCTCTCTTCCAAGGAAGGTCAGAGGCTCATGAACAGTGTGCTGTCGTTTGATGAGCAGGATGTGAAGCGGAAAAGGTAAATTGAGTATTGCCAAGACTCGCTATTGCAGCTCTGAACAGCCCCTTCCATCCACTCAGTTCACACCGGCCAGGGAACACAGAAGCAAGCTAGAGCCCCAAACCTGGAAAGACCCCGAGCTGAGAGCCTACAGTGCTCTACTCACCAGATTTGCCAGGATGTAGTGGTAGCCGATGCCATTCTTCTCCAGCTTTATAATCTACAAAACACAATGGGTGGGGACTCATCAATCATACTGCCAGTTAAAGCTACAACAACAGTAACAATTGCAACTGACATTGAGTGCTTACAATATGCCCTGCCCTCTCCTAAGTGCTCAAACTACAATATACCAACCATCCAATGGCGGTGATATCATTAATGTCCTTATTTTATAATACAAATGAGGAATAGGCATAGAGTGGTTAAATAACTTCTGTAAGATTACCCAGCTATTAAATAACAGATGCAAAATTTGAAATTGGTTTTGTATGATTCTAGGAGTAGAGTGGTGTTATAACCCCAAGAGCCCAGCTGTTCACTGCACTTTCTTCCACAAAGCCTTCCTTGTACATGGAGATTATTCCCTAGGTGGATATCTTACATTGCATGGAATCCTCTGTTACTATTGTGACAACATCTGCTGCTTGGATGGACAGACGGTGGATGGGTGGATGGATGGTCAGATGGTTAGGTGGAAGACCCTACCCCAATTCTTGACCTTCAACCCTTTGTGTGAATCGTATGCAAATGTTCATTCTTTTCCTAAATGTTGTGCCTTCCTCCCTAAGCTGGTTGGATACTCAGACATTAATGAATCACTTAACTAGGAAGCTGGGAGGGAGGGTCAGGATCATCTGCTCCAATCCCTCACTGTACAGATGGGAAGTTCAGACCCTAAGAAGGAAAGCAATTTGCCCACATCCCATAGTAGTCTGGTGGCAGTATCAGGACAGAGACCTGACTCTTGTGAACCTCTCCATATGATGCCCGATAACGGTTAATCACTAAGAGCTGAGGGCCCCAAATACCCTTCCTTCCTGAATTCAGACTGTCCCTTATCATCATAGGCAGGAAAAAAAAACTGTGAAAAGAATTGCCCAGAAGTTTGCTTAGGCAGCCAGACACACCACCTAATAAGGAATAGTTAAAACTACAGACCTTGGTGCTAACCCTAGCTCAGCCTGCAAATTAACTTGATCTATTTATTTCCCTATTTTTTCAATCATCAAATTGGGGTTAGTATACCCTGCTTGGTGCCTCTCCCTCTGCACAGTTGCAAGAGACATAAAACATATGAGAAGTACCTGGGCTTCTTCTCTAACTGAATAAATTTTCAAGGTTATTAAAATTCACATTCAGACATCTACTTAATTGGATGTATGTGCGCAGTGGCTCACATTTTTTCCTTTATGTGGGGAATAATTAAATGCAAGCACATACAATGAATGCTCTGAAAAAGTGGTTAGACTGTGAAATTCCAGACCGAGGAGCTCACATGCTGTTGGGAAGAGAGTTTTATTAATAATTCTTCATTACTTTTTCATCTTCTTGTCAAACGGTGTGCTGCCCTTTCAGCAATGAGATACCTTTATCAAAAACCTATTCAGCTTCTAATAAACACAAAACAGCAAATAAACGATATTTCAAAACCCACCACATTTCAGGCAATGGAGAAGAATAGTCCGTGCAAGATGAGAGTACAGATTGAAACACAGGAAACAGCTGATAACTGATGACTTTTCACTGATAAAAATTAGAAATTTCACACGGGCCAAATCGATACCAATCTTCCCATCCATCTACTCACCCACCTATACCCTGACCTACCTGACCTCCTTTTACTACCTTCCTTTCACAAACATTTATTAAGTGCTTGCTGTGTACAAAGCATTGCTGGCAATGTGGGGAAAGTACAAAGCATTGCTGGCAATGTGTGGCAAATGTGGGGCATAGTGCTTGCCTTCCGGGAGGTTACATTGTACTATGAGGAGGTTCATAATAAACAGATACAGGCACACGGGGCTGCAAACCGAGAAAGGCGTTGTAAATGCAATATACAATTTCACAGGGGGTCTGTCACCTCCTGACCCGACTACTCCACAGCTCATTCCCACTGCATTGCCTTTGTTCACGGTCTTAGTCTCTGCATGGTCTCTCCCATTCTCTCTGATTATTTGTATCCTTTATGGCTGAGCCCTAATCTCAACCCCTCTTTAAAACTTCTATGATTAATTAATCTAGTTAACAAATATTTATTGAGCATAGACTACATGCCAAGACTATGCTGTGTGCTGGGGATACGACTATGAAGAAGTGAGGCAAGGTCCCTGTGCCCTCATTGAGCTGAGCTGATATTTTAGTAGGGAGCCTGATGGTAAATATATAAATAGATAAATGAACAAGATTTTCAGCAGGTGAGAAGCACCACGAAGACAGTAACGCAGTGCAAGGTGACGGATGGCCTTGAGAGGTCCCGCTGTACTCTCACTTCTAACTCATTCTGCACCTAACGACAGTTATATATAACTTGGTGTCATCTATTGATAAAGTGTTATATTCTAATAACCCTGTTCCATGCTCACAAAACTTCACTGACTCCCCATTGTTTACAGAATAAATCCCAAACTCTTCAGAATGGTTTCTAAGGATATTCAGGATGGTGTGTTTATCTCCCTGCCATCATCTCCCTTAGATACTCAGCATCCTCCACTCAGCCTGCTAAGACTCACTAGGAACCTTAGCCCTCCCGGGCTCTCTGGGCCTCCCAACATGTCCTTCCTTCCAGCTTACAGTTTCTTATCCAGCCAAATGGCTACTTGCAGAAACTCAGATTTATCTCACATTCAGGATCTTTCTTAGAGTCCTCATTGATTCCTTATTCTTTCAATTCACTTAAAAAAATTTTTATTGAACACTTACTAGGTACCAAGCACTGTTCAAGGCACCGTGGATACAGCAGGGGAGGAAACAAAACAAAACTCCCCGGCTCCATAGAGATTAGATTCTAATTGGGAGGCTGGAGACAGAGACAGGCAATTAAGTCCCTATTTGGAATTTGCCGTCACTGTCTCCTTCTTCAGGTTGGGCAGAACATTTTGTATTAGACTAAAAAGGCCCCAGTTACTGAGTGTAAGTCCAGGATGGTGACAAGAGTGGCAGGCTGGATAAGCCGGAGACGTAAGTAGTAGACTCATCATTGTCACTAACTAGTTGTCTGAGCTCAAGGCAAATCATTCAATCGATTTGACCATCAGCCATCCTATCGGCAAAATAGGAGCATAAGCCATAGATCAAGCGATCTACGAAATCCTTTCAAGTTTTTGGTCTTACTTTTCAAAATAGAAGAATGAAACAATCAAAAAATGTTAATATGCTATAATCTAAAGTATCTATACAAACAAGTCGCTTCCTTATAAAACACACGTTTATCCTTTGACAAAGGAGTCAGTTACAGAGAAGCAGAGGCAGAAACATTGCATTTTTAAGAGGTTGGGCCCCAGAGCCAGACTGCGCTGGGTTTGAATTCCTGCTTTTCTCATATGCTAGCTGTGGGCATGTTTACTCCCTCTTTTCTTCATCTGTGAAACAGGGGGATTGATAGGAGCTGTTTGATAGAGTTGATGTGAGAATGAAGTGGGACTATGCATCGAGAGGGATTGGCATAGTGTCTGGTATACCATAAGCACTCAACAGATACAAGCGATGGCTGTTGTCTGCACCATAGAACCATAGAGGGGAGATCATCGGTCTATTAAGAATACTTCATTACCATTTATCATTTCCTCCATCTCCTATCTCATCTCATCTTTTTACCAGTTTTGTAGACCAGCGGTCTTCATTCCTATTCCATAGATGAATTTACTTCTGCCCAAAGAGGAAAGTGACTCAGGAAGCCAGTACTAGAAGGCACCATGAAGAGCAAAAATAGGCAAATGCTTACATGTACCAGTTACTGTGGGGCAGGCTCTGTTCTAAGTGCTTTATGTGTAGTCATTCTTTTAACCCTCACAAAAGCCCTCTACAGATGACTATTATGATGATGAGGATGATGCCCATTTTACAGATCAAGAAGTTAAGACGCAGAAAGATGAAAAACGTGGCCCAAGGTCACAAAGCCAATCAGTACCAGAGCTGGGATTTGAACCCAGGCCAGTCTGGTTCCATCTCTGCTCTTGACCTTTACCCTATACTGCCTCACTTAAAAACTAGAATTCAAACCCCTGACCCTAGCCCAGAGAACATTCATAGGAATGGAAACAATTTTTGCTGGTTTCTCTCTCGAAGAGTAAAAGCCAAATCGACACTTTATAAAGTATAATAGTTAATCCCTTAAAAATCCATGACTTAGAAATTCTCCCCCTGCTCTGTTGCTGAGGACTCTGAGTGATTGCTGAGCTGGTGCTAAGATTCCCTACGGGGCTCCCAGAGGTCTTGAGGGCCATTAACAAGCTTTGTCATGTTGTCAAGTACCTAAAACCACCATCATTTATTCAAAAGTTCAAAAATGATTGCAAAATCTACTTCCTTGCTAGCTCCTCTGAATGTATAAATGTACTTTAAAAGACAAGACATCTCTACCAAGGCCTGCTAATTCTGCAGTGGGCATATGCTGTAGTTTTGAGACCAGGGGAACCATAATCTAGAGACCTCTGGCTAAAAACTGTTGTGGTCACAATGCCTGTCCATATAATAGAACATCCAATCAATCAATTTCTCAGAGACGAGAGGTGTTTAAGCAAACAGTAGACAGAGGGGTGGCTGCTGCTTCCTTGGACTTAAAACAGGAGTAGCCAAAGGGGTGAGACACCAAACGCTGATCGGTGAGTGACAGAGCCCAGAGCTGAACTCAGGAATCTGGCGCTACAGCTTGCGTTCCTAATTTGATTGCACTTCATACACTCTAAAATGCATTTTTTAACAATGAAAAGAAACACTGAAGGTAAATTTTTGGCCAACCAATCTGAGAACCATTTGAAGCCCTATGTCGAGGCTTTCATTGTTTGCTCTATTTCCTAACAATTCCAGAATTAAATTTTATGGATTACAGAACGTGAGATGGAAGGTATCTAGTCTCATCAAGAAACTTCTTGCTAACCCTCTTTCTAAAACGCAAAAATGCATCCCGCTGTTTCTGGATCATCTCCCGGTTCTACCCTGAGCCCTTGCTGCCCTTCTCACCTGGCCCAGGATAGCATTGAGGCGTTCCGATTCACAGTCTACCACCACCAGCCGCTCCTTTTTCTTCTCCAGGTCCTGGAAGAGCATCCGGTATCCCTCCTCTGTGGTTGTCAAAATGTTGACTGCTGTCACCTGCCAGTTCTTCTCAGCAGCTGTGTCCAGGACTTTCTGCAGGACGGACAAGCCTGAAAGTGGGGTGAGGAGGACAGAGAAATGTCAGATAATCAGGATCCACAGGCACCCCTACTTCCACCAGGCACCCACCCTCCCAGTCTACTCCTAACCCCACTCTGCCACCGAGCTCAGCTCCAGCTTGCTCTGACTGTGTGAGTCTGAACTCCGAGAGGTCAGGCACTGTGTATTTCTGTTCCCAGGACAGAGTAGATGGAGAATTAGTGATCAAAAACATAATCTGAGGCTCAAATCAACATACTGGCTAAATGACCTTATATAGGCTCATTAGCCTCTCCAAGCTTTAGTTTCCCTGAAAGTGGCGATGTAAAGAATGCCCACCTCATAGCGTCGTTTTGAGGATTAAATGAGAATGTTTGATACATGGCAGAGTCTGATACCTGCAAGGGTTTCATAAATGTTAGCTGCTATTATTATAAGGCATTCAGCAACTGCTCACTAAATGTGCCAAGTTGTCATCTAAATAGACACTTGATAACTGTCAATCAAATGTGTGACTGTTCAATATAATATCCTTGATACCTAGTACTTTGTCTTTCACACAGTAGGTATTCAATAAGTGTATACTGAATTAAACAATTCTCTTCTAGTTAAATGAGTGGAATAGCTCATTACTCAATACTGCTTTGTTTCTTCTTTGAGACTTAAACGATATATTGGTTTCCTATTGCTGCCACAAACTTAGTAGATTAAGACAACACGAATTTATCATCTTACACTTCCGGAAGTCAGATGTTTGAGATAGGTCCCCCCAGCCTAAAATCAAGGTGTTGATTTCTGGAGGTTCTAGGGGAAAATTCATTTTCTTGCCTTTCCAGCTTGTAGAGCCTGCCTGCATTCCTTTGCATTCAGACCCTTCCATCTTCAAGGTCAATGGTGGTGGCTGAGTCTTTCTTACATTGCCTCACCCTGGCACTGACTCTTCTGCCTCCAACTTCCACATCTAAAGACCTTTGTAATTACATTGTGTCCACTCAAGTAATCTGGGATAATCCCTGTGTTTTAAGGTCAGTTGATTAACTGACTTAATCCCATCTGTAACCTTAATTTCCCTTTGCCATGTAACATAGATCTATTTGCAGGTTCCAGGGATTGCAACATGAACATATTTGGGGGGGGGGCGCGTCATTATTCTGCCTATCACAGATGGTTATTTTGCTCTGGCATTATTTTTTTTTCCTCTCTTTTTTTCTTTTTTTTTTATTGGGGGAAAACTACAAAGCATTTACAGTACAATGTTTACAGTCACAATTATTATTAATCAATCTTTTGTATGTATGTCATTTCTGACTTTCAGTAACACTGCCAATCCCTTCGGTAGTGACCAATACAGTCCCTGGCTTCAGGAATCATTTAGAGGTTGATTCTGTTATGCCTTCCTATGTTTGTTTCTTTTGCAGTACAAGTTATTTGGTGTGTTAAGCCTCATACTTATTAAAAATTTACTGTGTGTCTGGAACTGTTCTACCAGTTTTCCTCTCCTTAGCTCACTTACTCCTGTGAGGTAGATACTATTATTATCCCTGTTTTACAGATGTGGAAATTGAGGCTCAGAGAGATTTAGCCATTGGTCCAAGGTCACACAGCTAGCAAATGGCAGAGCTCTGAGTTCTGAGGTAGATAGAGCCCTTTTGAGAATGTGGATGCTTCTGCCAACCCCAGAGATGATCCCCCACAAGCAAGATTACATTTTTCTAGCTTTATCACTTCCAGACCTCAAACTTCATTATGCCACAAAGCTGTCCTGAGGTAGACCTTCTCCAAGTGACCCCCACAATGGTTGCTGGATGAGAAGGTACATCATCAAAATAAGGAGAGGGAAGGGGAAACAGAAAAGAATAGGATGCTCCTGGTTTCTCCTTCTGCCAGCTCCTGCTCATCTGAATAACGCCTGCCTAACCGCCTGAAAAACCACTTTCACAAGCCACTCTCCTATTCGGAAGTCTTCTAAGACTCCCTGCAGGCAAGCACATCAATGCAGTCCTCAGCCTCCGCTTGCCTTGCGTGACCCATTCATTTATTTACACCAACAATGACTAAGCTCTTACAGGACACCTTAGTATACAAGGGGAAGGTAGGACGATACAAGACAATCACCACAGGAGTTAGAAAAAAGAAGAGAGTTCCCATCCAGAGAACCAGGGAATAGAGAAAGTGGTATGTGAGCAGGCTGCAAAAGAGAGAAAGGATTTGCATGTGTAGATTTGAGAAGGGAAGCACGTTCCAGAAATCTGGGATAGCATGAGTAAAGATATAGAGCAGAAAAAAGTACAGGAAACACTTGGAAAATGTGGTGTAAAATTCCGAGGAGGCAGAATTAGAAGCCCAGAGAGGGATGATGATGATGATGATGATGATGATGATGATGATAGCATCTAACATATATAGAGAATTCTGAGCTTTTACTATGTTGCAGGCACTGAACATTGAATTGACTTTGTAGTAAGCTACTTCACTCAGTCCTCACAACACTAGACTGTTTTTAATCTTCATTACAGAGATGAGTAACTGAAGGCATAGAGAATTGTATCACCATTACATAAATGCTGAAACTGAGGCAGAGTGAGCTTGCCCAAGTCAAGCAACTGGAGAGGAGAGAATTTAGGATTCAGATCCAGGGCTTTCTGATTCCAGAGTCCACATTCCTAACAACCATGCCATGAGCTGTGAGCAAGTCAATTGAGGTCCTTGGGCTTTGAGTTTGGACTCAGAAGCCATAGAAGCTTGGTGAGCTACAGAGTGACATGGTGCTTTAAGAGGATTGCTCTCTCAAAGGATGTGTCCCCATACTGTGAATTAGAGATTAGTTACCGAAAAATAAGTCTACCGAAATAAAGCATTTTGAACCATTCCCCCCATGCTTTTCAAGGAGGCAGCGAAGCATCTATCTCCTCCCTGCTGATAATTTTCTCTCCATCTCTCGACAGTCTCCCTCCCCTAAGCCCTGGCTTACCTCGGTCCGCATCATAAATGTAGACAAACTTCTGCCACTTGTAATGGTCGATGATGCTGATGAGGGCATCCTGCAGCTCAGGGCGCAGCTGAAGGACAAACTGATTGGATGTGTCGACTGGAAAGCTCGGTGTGATGAAGCAGACGTGGAGGGCCCCGCAGAAGGAGGTCAGCATGTTGACAGTCCTACGTTCATAAAACCCAAAGATGGCATAGACTCCTTTGGAGAACTGGGAACAGACTAGAAGAGAAAAGAAGGATTAATGGATAGAAGATGCTGTGAATAGCTGTCAGATGGCTCCAAAATGAGTCTGTCCACTAGTCCATCCAACCAACCCATCACCTACCCATCCATCTATCATCTAGCCATCTACCCATCCAACCACCCCATCCATCCATCCATCCATCCATCCATCCATCCATCCTTTCAACCCACCAACTATCCAACTGTCCATCCATCCCTCCCATCTACCCCACTCACACATTCATCTGTCCAACCACCCCAATCAATCTGTCTAAATTCAATTTTATTAGGTGCCTATCACCTTCCAGGTGTTGTCATGGTTATTAATTATAGTAGCCACGTTACAAGGCATTTTCGTATATTATCTCACTTTGTCTCTACAGTGACCCTGTTAAGGTAAGAAAGTGATGACTCAGTCATTTTTTAAGGAAAAACCAAGGCTTAGAAGGTTAATGAACATGTTCAAAATAGCACAGCTAGGATATATCTGAGTTGGGCAGATATATTGACTCTTAATCCAATGATCTTTCCATTACAATGTCCATTACTTCAAAGCATAAAAAGATGCTACAGGAAGAGGAGTATCTTCCAGCTATTGTTGCTGATACATGATTAAAAAAAAAAGAAAAGTGTTGATTTTCCCAGCCTGGCTCTTATCTTTCAGTGTACCTTTCTCTGTGGATGTTCATTTTGTGTTTGTATACTGTGCTAGCTGGTCCCCCCCACCCCAGTGTATCAGCCCTAGTAATAGCTTAGCTGTGTGAACATCCCCCCAGGACTCGTTTTGTAGGATCCCAGTGCAGTCACTAATCCTGGTTTGTGGTTACATAACTGGTTAGAATATAATGCTAATAAGACCAAAGTCATGGGATCAACTCTTGGTCAGTTAGCTCCTAAACTTTATTTTACTGTGTGATAACAGGGTAAGAGTTCACAATTTTTGCCCCAGTGAGGGGCCCAACTCCAAGGCCATCCTCAATGCCCGAAAATTATCCTCCCAATGTGGATGGTGAGGACGTCAGCCATCCTCACCACAGTAACAGTATTATAGAGTGCTTTGCAGTCCTTTCACATTTATTAGGGTTTTTAGTCCTCATCACAATCCTGTGGCTAGGTATTATCCTTTTTTTTCTTTTAAGATAAAAAAAAGTTTACACTCATAGATCTTCTGCTCATTTTATCACATTCACCTGCTCCCATAACCCCACACTGCCTGTGTATACGGGGTCTCAAATTATGCTATGTGAGCATTGCCCAAATATGTTCCACGAAGCTTTAGTCCCACAAGATGCTTCTTAGAAAAGAAAATCCTTCTTTGGTCAAATAAATCTGGGAAATGGTACATACTTTGTCCTTGTCTTGGAGTTTCATGCTGCACATAAGCTACATAAAAGATTGTGAGGAATTCTGTTCAACTTTAACCCAGATTTTGTGAAATCTATTTGCTCTCACTTCCCTTTTTGGTGAATACTGAAAATCCTTTGGGCCATGCTGCATTAATGAATGCAATTAACCACTGGCACCCAACTGTCTACATTGCGTCTCAGTTCTCAGTCAGTCTCTAGAGATATGGGGCTTGAAAGATCATTCATCATCTCTTTTTTAAAAATTTTTTTATTTCACAATATAACAAGGGTACACACATTTTGGTTCCATAATTTGCTCGTGTACAGTTTGAGTCAAAGTTATAATGCCCTTCACCCAGATAGTGTGCATTGTACACTTTAGGTGTGAATGTATCCATCCCCTTCCCCCTCCCACCTATTTGATTTCTATTGAATTTTACTTCCATATGTGCACATTAAGTATTGATCGATTAGTTTCAATTTAGCATTGAGTACATGTGTGTTTGTTTTTTCATTATTGTGATTCTTCACTTAGAAGAACGGTCTCCAGTTCCATCCAGGTTGTTACAAAAGGGAGGTAACTCAAAGATCATCATCTCTTAAAGATTTCAGCTGAGCCACTTAAGTTACCCATGAAACTCCCACTGAAAACCAGCATATCATCTACAGGAAACCTGACAGATGATCATCCACATCTGCTTGCATACTTCTAGTTCCCGGGCACTCATTACCTCTCAAGGTGCTTGGTACCCTGACTGACCACTCTTTGAAACCAGAACCTCATGGAATTCCTGCTCTTAACCCCCTCTACAGCCCTCGTGGTATCTGAAGGTGGTGTTCGTGGCCTTGAGCTATATGGCATTATGTTTTGAGTGACATAATCCATTCTGTACCCAGAAGCCAGAGGGATCTTATTAATTACACAAACAAAGCAAAAAACCAAAATATATTGTTTCCCTTCCTTATGCAAAAACTTTCAAAGGTGTCCCACTGCACACAGGGAAAATCGCCTAACCTCTGACCATGACACAGAACGTGAGTAGCCTGCCCCTCTGACCTTTTCTACCTTACCCAACTCTTCTGCTCCCTGCTCTAGACACACTGGCCTTTGCTCTGTTCTGCAGGGCTCCAAGCTCATTCTGCCTGGGAAAGTCACACTAGCTGTTCCCTTCCTGCTCTTCCTTTATGTCTCTGCAAAGATCACTCCTTTTCAGCAGTTGTGTCTCAGCTCAAATCTCACCTCCTTGAACAGGTCTTCCTTGATCACCTCTTCTCAATAGTGACCCCACCTCCTCTCCTGACCCTCATTAGTCTCTATCACATCATCCTGTCTTATTTACGATACTTTAATCATTTTATCTGAAATAATTTTCTTGGTTTATTTGTATATATTTTTGGCTGCTTGGGTTAATGTAAATTCTCTGAAAATAGGGGTCTTGTTTGTGCCCCAAAGCCAGCAGGGCATCTAGGACATGGTAGGTATTTAATAAATACTTGATGAATGGCTGACTGATAAGTGCTTGATGAGAGGGTCACATGACCTGCAGTAGGGGATGAGGAGGAGCTGCATCCAGACAGAGGTGACTGTTGAGTCGCCTGGACCTCTTGCTCTCCTGTCCTGGGTAGCTATTTGTCCTCCATCACTCACGCTATTTTCTCTTTCACCCTGATGAGGACACTCTCTCTGTCCATAGCCCACAATAGGTACTGTCTTTAAATGTCTTTTGTAATTACTAGAATCAAGATTTCCATAAATATGATTTCTCTACTAGGAAGCATACATCATATATTATTCTCCCATGTTAAATATAGATTTGTCAAAATGCACAATCCATCTTACAGGGTGAAGTGTATGTAGGGAGCCCATAAACCTTGTTAAAATATTATAATATGCTCTCTACAGTATTTTTAGGATCTCTTCTCTCCCCTTACTGCACTGAAATATTATCCTATGGGATATAAATCTTTTGTTCCAGATCTATTCCCTTATGTCATCTACTTGGTTTCACACATTTAGTTGGGCCCTGGGGGCTCTCATGGGTGGCGTTTCTTGCTAGGACTTTAGAAGTGAAGGAGGAGAGGGTGGGATGGGGTGGAAGAAATGGGAGCAGGCAGGCATGACAGATGCTCAGACACACAGGAGGCCAGAATCTTTTCTCCCTCGGGTTATCTTCCTATTTTTCCCTTCTGCAAGTCTCTCTTCCCTTAAACCGAGTGCTTTATCCTCTATGGCTAAGAGGGTGCATTTACCCACCACTTCCTAAAAGAGCATGGCTTGGAGTTACCCTGGGCTGGATTTACTTGAGCAGACCTTGGCTCTCAGAGGTGCTCAGCGTCTGACTGTCAAGCTGTCTCCATATTTCAGCCAAACCTGAGAAACAACAGACAGACAGACAGACTCTGTAGGCCCAAGGTCTGTGAAAAAATAAATGCTGAGAAATAGAATTAATAGTAAGGCATTATAACTACTTCGAATCTGTTACAGTAAATAGTCAATCAGCAGAGATTCGGGTGGTGGGCACGCCATAAGCCCTGACTCAAGCATTATAAAAGCTATCCATGTAACAAAAACATTTGTAACCCCTTAATATTATATTTTGAAATAAAAAACAAAACAATGAAGACTGTGGGGTACGGGAGAGAAGAAAAATAGATAGCCTGATCCTGTAGAAAAAGTATTATTACTAGATCAGATGCCAGCACACCTGGAGGATTCTGTTGTTGGTTGTATCACTGCAGAGTACCAGTATAGCCTTAGGTTAGTCCACACTCTCCCAGGCCTCAATTTTCCCATTTGCAAAATGATGGTTTGGACTCTGTAATATTTAATGCCCTTCCAGGCTCCAACATTCTAGATTCTAGTCTAATTGATTGGAAAAACTACTGATTTGACAACACTTTAGCTATTTGCTGGTCAAACTTTTAGCAACCTCCAGTATACTTTTTCAGGTCCAGAAAGCAGGTAAGGCTCCGAGTTCTTGGATTCCATGGTGACAACATCCTAGCGCTCAAGCTAAGATGCATTTGGAGTCTTGAGTTTCATTAAAGACACGATTTTTAACATGCCATGTGAATGAGTTACCCGGTCAAGAGTAGGTGAGAGGAACAGATCAGAACGGGAGCTGTAGTCGGAGACTGTGCTGTCAGATATGACAAGCAGGAGGGAAGAGATGGGGCATTCAAAAGCAGAATCAGAGCTCTGTTGCATACTAGTCTGAGCACAGACTCCCTTCATGTCGATGTTGGGTCACAGCAGGCTGGACAATGTGCAGTGTCCTCCTTTAAGAGAGCACTGGTGTATATAACGCTTTCTGATGGTCGTGATTAAGAGCTGACATCTGAGCACTTACCAAGTGCCAGACACTGTGCCAAGGACATTTCCTTGCATTAACTCCTTTCATCCCACGAGGCAGGTTACAAATTGGGAAAGTGAGGCCCAGAAGCAGTGCAAGGCAAAGCTGAGATGTGGCCTCTACCAGTCTGACTACAGGGCTTGAGCTCTTAACGTCTGTGCTATGCCGTGGATGTCAGAAACAGTCTCAGCACATGTGACAGCTTCAGTTTCTGGAAAATCTTCTCATGTAGTACACTGCTTTCCCCTGATGCCAGATAAAGAGTTATTTCTGCATCAGGGTCTGTTGATATATAAAAAAATAAAATTGGGTGATCTGTTTGATGTATTCCCCTCTCATCCCTGGGAAGAACATATATACACACACATCTGTTCCATCTGTCCATCCACACATCCACCCAGCATTCGACACCCAGCATGAGACACTCAGTTGGGCAATGGGGCTACAATAGTAAACCAGGCAATCCCCCAACCACTAGGATTGTCACCTTGACAGTGGGAGAGAGACTGACAGTCAACTGGGCAATGGCAATTCAGTCTACATGCTGTGTCAGGGATGAGTTCAGCAGGCAGGGACACTTAACCCTAGCCTTTGGGGGCCTCAAAGAAGGCTTCCAAGAGGAAGTGCCAGCTTTGACATTGCATGATAAGCAGGTTTCAGCTAGGAGAGGGGGTTTAGTACAGCTACATGTGCATAAAGATTATTCCGGGTAGAAGAAAGAGTTGCAGCAAAGACCTGGCGGAGATAGAAAGACAGTGCATTCAGGGAGCTCTGACAGAGTGTCAGATTCTGAGGTCCCTGCCTCCAAGAGATTCTGTAGCAGAATGCATCCAACAATCAGCGCAAGTGAAAAACGAGGCCAGGAATTCCCCCTTGGGGAGGCAGGAGGGCAGGAAGCAGCAAGGGCAGGAAAACCCACACGCTGCACAGTGCGGGATGTCCAACCCCATCCTCGGTTCACTCAAACCTCTTTGATAATCACTCCTGGTTAGGGCACCATCCACTTAGTATCAATAAATCTCCCAGCCCTGGGCACTGGCCCTGACAGCTTCCTCCCAGGGAGGGAACTCCTGATATTAGCAGCTCCTTTTTTATTGTCACTTCATTTAAGGCCTCTCACATCTACCTTTCTCCTTGAATCCTGGCTTGAGTCCCTGGAAATGTGGCAGCCTTGTTATAAATAGTGGATAATGAGGTGACAGGACAGCTTCATTCTGGGGGAGGGAGATAGAGAGTGTGTATGGATCGGAGGACTTTCAGGCACTCATCCTCCTCCCTGAGTAATTCTACCCTTAGTGGGGGGAGTCACATTGTTGATCATCTGACTCTAAAGTGACATCAACCGTGACTTTTTTTTAATCACTCAGAGGCTAATAAGAGTGCCCATTCATCCTAGATCTAATTTTTTAAATAATTTCTTGCATCCTAAATCTAACATTGACATGCAAAGAATTATCATAATAGATATAAGTTATCCCTAATCCCTCTAAAAAAATGTCACATTTATTTAGGATTCTGAGACATGCCTAGGGCTTCTCTGTCATGTACTATATAAAATTTTTTTTGTTTGCTAAATTCAACAAATGTTTATTGGGCACCAGAAACTAATATTGCCAGGAAGTTGGGATACTGCGATAACACAAGACAGATATGCTCTCCTTCACAGAACTTACACAAGAGTTCAGAAAGCTCTGCATTAGAGGAAATAAAGGGTAATTGCAGTGAGTAATAAGGGGATCAACCATAGAATAATGATTACACCTGTTGTTATAGCCCGTGTTTACTGAGTACTTAGTACAGGCCAGGCATGGTGCTAAGCACCTGTGTCTATATCCAGGTAGAGGGACCAGTTGATCCAAAGGTGCTGAGGTGAGAGAGAGAAGGGAACATTAGAGAAACTCCAGAAATACCAGGGTGACTGGGCTCGGGTGTGGCACAGAGTTGGAGGTGGGTAGGGACCAGATTGCCAAAAGCCTTGCCAGGGCTGGAGAAATTGTCACTGCACTATGTCAATGTTCCATTTCACTTTGGCTCTAGATTCATCCCAGCTTCCCGGGACCTCTCATCACCCACGCCCTGGAGCCCAGTTGGAAGATGGCTGCAAAAGGAGATGAGAAGAGGAGATGCATCCTCCCCTGCTCAGATTTGTGTATTTATTATTAAACATAGGTATTAATTACTAGGTACTGAAAGCCAACAAGACATGACACTGTATTCGAGGTGAAGAATTAGGAAAAGGCTGGGTGCAATGGTCCTGGAATTTAGATTCACCTTGTGGGCTGACATAGGAAACCAAGGTCGGGGCAAGGGCAAACAGACTGACAGACTTCAGAGTCCACTGCAGAACTCTCCAGGTGCCTGACATCGTTCTTAAGAACTAAATGCAAAGAAGCACATCTGGGACTGCGAACAAGCCCCTTCCTCTCTCTGGGCTGCATTTCCCCCATCCCGACAATGGAGTTCAAACTAAAGCAGTATTTCTCAAACTATTTTTTTTTGTTGAAGTCTTTATAAGACAACATTTGTACTTATTGGGGATGTGTAGTCCTACAGATGGGAAGTTTCTATTTCTTCTCTCCATCTTTCTTTTCTATCTACTCATCCCCCTACCCAACAAGAGCTCGCTGAGCATGTAGTGCACACTAGGCAGCAGGCTGGTGCCAGCAGGATGCAATACTGGATAAGAAGACAGATCTCTGCTCTCTTGTGGAGCTCAAGCTCTAGAGATGGGAGAGAGACAACATGTGAATAAATAAGATCATTTTGGATACTGCAAGTGTTATAAAGAAAACGAAATGGGAGGATGTGAGTGATCGGCAGGACTGCTTTAGACAGGATGGTCAGGGAGACCTCTCTGTGGCACTAGCATTTGAGCTGAGAAATGAACCCTAAGGAGGAGCTGGCCATTCCAAGGGCTGGGACATTGTTTTAGGCAGAAGGAACAGAGGCTCAGGAACAAGACTGATGAGCTTGAGAAATAGAAAGAAGGTCCATATGGACATAGTATAGCAAGAAAGGAGGAAAGCACAGAGATGAAGGTGAAGAGAAAGTGATCATATGACTCTCTGCGTAAAATTAACCCTCCTCTAAGGTGTCTGGTACTTCATGTGTGGCTTGGGTACTCTGCAGAGCTCACCCTGGTCTGAGAAGGTCAGTACTAGCTGATCTCACAAGACCTTTCAACTCCAACATCCCACGGCTCTGGCCAATGGTGAGAGACACAGTGGAGGGGAAGGTTGTTCTGACTGAATGGGTTGCTTGGAAAATGGGAAAGGGATATCTTCTGACTGAAGTGTAATGGGACTACAAACGTGGGATGCTCAGCGAGTTCACTGGGCTCCAGTGTAGATGCTGCTGTTCTGTGGATGCTGCTCTTGCTCCAGCCTGCACGGTCCTCCTGCCTCCTGCCTTCTTCCTCTTCAAATCTTTTCCATTCTTTAAAAATTCAGCTCAAATGCCACCTCCTCCATGAAGGCCCTTATGCCTCCCCACCCCTCGCTACACACTAAAGGTCTCTTTCTTGCTTTTGAATGCACACAGAAGTGTGTGCTTCTTATCAACTTTTATCTAGTGTAGGTTCTTTGACTATAAGAATAGAAATCTATGTAGGCTAACTTAAGACAAAATAAAGTTTGTTGGAAGAATATGAGAGAGTTCCAGCTAAAAGAGTGAGCCTCAGAGAAGACAGAAATTGCAGGAGCTTTGGGACTCTAGATGTCAGGATTTGGTGGACAGTCTCTTTAGGGTGTCACCGTTATTCTAGCCATTTGTGACAACTGCTCCATACAGCTCAAAATTAGCCTTGCTCAGGGTTAAGGGAAGCAGAGCATCCAGCTATCGTATGAAGAGGGCAGCCAGAGGAAAACAAAGGTGCTGTGAGAAGCATATTGAGCATATTGAGAAGAGAAGCATGTTGAGCATATCAAACCAACAGATGTCTACCAAGTTGTGTAAATTACAGTCCCAGACCATGTTAGGAGCTCCATAAATGTCACATATGTTTAAATGCTGAGTGTTAAGTAAGGAGCTATACCTAATTCAGTTCTTGTTGCCTCTCTCCTATGGGTTAGACACTGTAAAATTGAGTGGTGAATAAGACAGATGATGCCTCTGCCTCCACAAAGCTATATTATTCTTTACAATCCCAAAGGGATTTTCATAATGACTATATCATATTTTTGGTACATGAGTGAATGAAAGAATAAATGCAAATGTACTGCTATTAATCTATGGATACTATTCTTGACGATTGATCCCATCTTTCTTCCATGTCATTTCTTGCATTGGATGAATTCATTATTTTCTCTTCTACTATCAAGTAACTTTTTGTGTATTGACATCTTTTCACT
This sequence comes from Lepilemur ruficaudatus, assembly GCA_963574885.1. Taxonomy (NCBI): domain Eukaryota; kingdom Metazoa; phylum Chordata; class Mammalia; order Primates; family Lepilemuridae; genus Lepilemur; species Lepilemur ruficaudatus. The sequence goes on from CAUYRT010072903.1 coordinate 30,782, forward strand.
TGCAGCTGAGAGGTAAGCTCTCTTGAAGGAAGATGCCCTCCAAGTCTATCATTTTTCTGGTACATGCACTGTATCCTATATGGAGCTGGTTAGGGATAAACAAAAATGCTTGGTGATGCTACTTGTTTTATGTTCTTCTATATTGTTTGACCATCTAGCATCCGTAGGTCCGGGAGATACACACTACCACCCTGTGCTTCAGCCCACTGAACTCGGTTACTCCCTGTCAGCTTAGGCCAACAGAGAATGAGAGCTGTGCTCTTGGGCTGGCCCTGAAACCCAGCCAGCCTTAATATATTCCACCCACAACACCCAGCCTCCTTAGCCAGTGCTCCTTAGGTGAGAAGGTTCACATCCCATTACACAACCCAACACTTAGGATGCGAAATGGGTTCAAAATGAGGGCATTTTCACCCTGCATGGCAAACTTCTTGGCATCATTTTGGACCCATGAGTTATTATGGGAAGAGGCTCTTGTAGAGGAGTTCCATATAATGACACAACATATCTAGGCTGTCCTCCCTGAGCCGTGGAATCATAGATGTCCGCCCTGAACAGTCATAGGATCATAGATGGTTAGTACAAAAAAGGGTACCTGATTTTGAGGGTATATTGGCCTTAAAAAAGCTTCCTATTAGACAACTATCTGACCAACTCCACTTAAAAGTTCATTTAATCTACGTGTGCTTGGAATATATAAAATCTGGTGTCAAAAGTATCACTAGTCAGAAGTTAGAGCCTCCTGCCTCATATGATGTTGGCACACTGGAGAATTCCAACTACCTGTCTGTCCCAGGTGGCTAGCATTACTTGGAAAAATACCACTCTTCTTATTTATTAGCATAGTTATGTCCCCTATCGAGTGTTTACTATATGCCACATCCTATTTTAATTAACAAGCACTTTATCACTTACTCCTCACAATAACCCTCTAATATCTTTTTCCTGTTTCATGCATGAAGAAGCTAAAGTTCAGGGAGATTAATTAGTCTTCCATGAGTCATTCATGTGGTAAATGGCAGAGCTGGGATATGAATCCAGGTCTGTCCCACTCCATGGTCATGACTTGAACCATGCGACCCCAGCCCCTGAAAGTGCACCAACACAAACCAGAGCTTTCATTCCCTAGATGATAATAACAGCCCACACAGAGTACTATGTGCCAGGTACTATGCTAAGTGCCTTACATGAATTACTCATGTGATACTAATTTGATAGCATGGGATAGCAATATAATTATTATCCTCATTTTATGGAGGGCACAGTAGCTCATGCCTGTGATGAGCTCATGCCTGTGTCAGGAAGATTGCTTGAGGCCAAGAGTTCAAGATCAGCCTAGGGAACATAGTGAGACCCCCATCTATGAAAAATATAACAAAAAATTTATGGTGAGCACCTGTAGTCCCAGCTATTTGGGAGGCTGAGGTGGGAGGATCGCTTGAGCCCAGGAGTGTGTTACAGTGAACTATGATTGGGCCACTGCACTCCAGCCTGGGTGACAGAGCAAGATCCTGTCTCTAAAAATAAATAAATAAATAGAGAAAACTGAGGATAATTAAGTTGCTTAAGGTTATGTAACCATTAAGTAGAAGATTCGAATCCAAACACAGGCATTCCAACTTCAGAGCCATCACTTTGATTCTCTATACGAGGTATCTATGCCAGGTATCAGGAAAGTTTTTCTGCAAAGGGCCAAACAGTAAATATCTTGGGCTTTGTGAACCATATGGTCTCTGTTGGAACTACTCAATGCTGCAAGCAGCCAAAGAATATACGTAAACAAATGAGTGTGTCTGTGTTTCCATAAAACTTTATTTAGCAAAACTGTCATTGGACTGGATTTGGCCTGTGGGCCATAATTTGCAAACTCCTACTCTACGCCATTCTGCTACAGGATAGCAGGGAGGAAGTGCTGACAATTTGGGACAGGTAATGATAACATATTGTGTATTATACAATTTTTATCTCTCACACCCATGTATGTCTCTCTTGTGAATACCCAGGGAGGTAGGTAGGGCAGAAGTGATGATCCTTATGACAAATGAGGAGCCAAGGGTCAGCTGGGAAGAGTGGAGACAGGTCTGAGCCTACATCTTCTTTTTCCACATCTGTGGTTCTTTCAGGGTGACTCTGGATATTCACAAAATAGAAAGGGCAAGAGAAAGGAACCTTGATAGGGCCAAAGTCAACTGTTGAGGTCCCAATTTGACTGAAGGCCACCAGTTTCTGACTCTTGTAGAAGAGCCAAATGGGACTTTGAAGGTTTGGGGGAAGGAGGTGTGGTTCACTGAAGAGCCCTGGTGGGGACTACATCCACCCAGCTCTGCCTTCTGTGCAGCCTTTGACAACTAGTGCATGAACCAGTCAAAGCAGAATAAATAAAACCAAAGCCACTATCCAAAGGGAAAAGGTTGTGGGAAAGAGCTTCCCCTCCCTTTGACTTAGTCGCCCCGATCCCCGCAATGACGCAGCAACCCTCACTGCAGGCTACACCAGGTAAATCATTCATTAAATGAAGCCAGGATCTCTCTTTGGCTATCTTAATTCCTATTCCCTGGGTGAGTGGGAGAAAAAAATCTTTTGTCTGTTATTTGCTATTCTTTTCCTATGAAAATCATCCATGCAAATGGGTTTTCCTAAGCCAAGTGGCAAGCTTATTACAGTGCAATGCATACCCATGAACTTGGTCAGAACCTGTCAATCAAGGCAAAGGTTCACTGAAATTTACAGCTGACAGCCCAGGGAGCCATAAATCAGTGAAATTCATCTTCCAGCTATGGTGTTTCCATTGAGGTGGTGAAAGGACAAACATGAAGGATAAGGCTACCGAACACAAGAGATTCTGGGTCTCTAAGACCAAAGGACACCACCACAAACAAAATCCCACTTTCTCTACATCTGAATTCACTCCTGACCCCTGCCTTCAGCTGATTTCTAGAGCTGTGGAAGAAAAGCTGAACCATCTTTCTTTCTGCTTCTGTAAAATGTGGTCTCAGAAAAGCATGCTGAGAAAACCACATTTAAAACAAATGCTTGGCCAATAGCCTTGCTGTGGACATGCACTTGCCTTTCCTTTCTGATAGGGGTGTGAGATCAACCAGAGTACCCATAAGGGCACTTCGAAATCTAAGGCTGCAAACTCCAGTCCCTGCCCATCCCTCCTCCCAGGTCTGCTCCCAGCACACCCCCTCGGCTCGGGCTTCCTGCTGGTCTTTCTCTTACCTTTCAGGAGACTCCCAGCTTTCTTGCCTTTGAGCTTTTGCCCCGGCTGTTCTCTCCTAGAAAGCTCTTCCCATCCTCTTAAAGTGGCTTGACCCCTTCTCATTAGTCAGACCTCAGCTTTGAATGTTCTCTTTTCAGGGACATCTTCTCTAATATACACATCTCGCTCTTTTATTCTCTATTGCACTACCTTATTTCCATCATACCTTATCTCTATCTTTAATTATTATGTTTAATCTTTTGTTTATTTGTTTAATTTGATCTCTCCCATTAGGGCAAGAATCATGCTTACTTTATTTACCACTATAGTCCTGGCATCTAGAGCCATTCCTGGCACATGGGAGGCACAGAAACCTATTTGCTGAATGGAGTAAATGAACGACTAACCAAGCAAGCGGCTGGTTCTCTCTACGACCTTAGGCAAGTCATTTTCCCTTTTGGGAATTCTTGTCCTCATTTGTAAAAGACGTGAGATTCAATTAGCTCCAGCACTCACTGCTGTAACTGTACACATTTTCTCAATTACCATTTTACACGGGGGCGTTGAGGCATGAGAGTTGAGAGCACGTGCTGCCCAGTCCAGGGGCCGGAACTCGGGTCTCTGGACCCATTTCCACTGACCGAGATGCTTTAGCAGAAGTTCAGCTGCCTTCTCTGCCAAGATGCTCCCCGCCACCCGCTATTTAGTTCCCTTTGTACCAACATTTGAATCACTTTTCAAAGTTTCCCAAAACACAGCAGGAAACACTCCTCCTAAGTAACAGAATTCTGGAAGACATTCTGAGAATAAAAGCATTTCTCACTATCCCAGAGTGTTCTTTTTGTATGTCCCTGCTAAAATTACGAGTTCCAGGAGTGTGTGTGTGGTGGTGGTGGTGAGGCACTGAGATTCAAATTAATTCTGGGGAAAACAGTAAGCAAGGAAGAAGGGAGTGAGTGGAAGGCTCAGGCACATGTAAAATATGGAACTGGTGAGAGCATTTGAGGAAAGCATGAAAACAAAACTAATGTACTAGTTTTTCTGCTTTTGCATAACTCACCCACAGAGAGCTCCAAGGGAGAGCCTCACTGGCCCCAATTTACCTCTCCAGCCTCAGTCCTAACGGTCCTCCAAAGACTTAGGCCCCAAACACATTGTTGCATGCAGTAAACCATTTCCTTCCAGGTCTCCATACTTCTGCACACTATCCTAAACAATGCCCCTTCACACCTGGAAAACATCTACACATCCCTCAAGACCCCAGCCAGAGGTTGACTCCAGTGGGAAGCCTTCCAATCCTTCCAGAAAAACTCATTAATTCTTCTTCTAAGGTTCTAATGCAGTTTTTCTCTTAGCACTTATCTTAAGAGTCTATAATTTAGCATTTGCCTGGCTGGAGTGCAGTGGTATAATCATAGCTCAATACAGCCTCAAACTCCTGGGCTCAAGCAATCCTCCAGCTCCAGCCTCCTGAATAGCTAGGACTACAGGTGTGAGCCACCACACCTGGCTAATATTTAATTTTTTTTTTGTAGAGACAAGGTCTTGCTGTGTTGGCCAGGGTGGTCTTGAACCCCTGGCCTCAAGAGATCTTTGTACCTCAGCCTCCCAAAGTGCTGGGATTACATGTGTGAACCACCATGCCTGACCCTAGACTGTGAGCTTCCTTAGGGCAGGGCTGTGTCTAATTTATTTTTAATGTCTCAGAGCCTAGCCCTGGCCCTGACATAGTAGATGTTCAATAACTGTTTGTTGATTTTCTCACCTGTGAAGTGAGGATCCTAATACCTACCTTACCTACTGTGAGGATCCAGTGAGAGAATAAGATTATTTGTTTGTGAGTCCTAGATTCACTACCAAGGTGGTATACACGTAAGCCATCATTTTCTTTAAACTGCATGACCCAAATATGAGGTAGGCTGGATAGGACATTATTATTATTATTATTCCCTTTTTCCAGCTGAGCTTCCCAGGGTTAGGTGGCTTGCAGCCAATACTTATCAAGCCAGAAAAAGAAAACCCAGTTGCCTGACTTCTCGTAGGTTTTTCCCCACGGGATCACACAAGTCTTTTTTTTTTTTTTTTTTTGTGGGTAGGAGTTTTTTTATTTTTTTTTTGTTTTATATAGCCAGGCTTGGAAACCCAATTTGGCACAGAATCTGGGATCTGGGGAATCAGGTTTGGAGGAAAGGAAAGAGAATAGATCTTCAAATCTGAAAAACAAACAAACAAAAAAAACAAGACAAAATAAAACTCACAAACTTTCTCTGTCCTATATTAGCAAGGCAAATTTCGGTGCTGCTAGCGAAATCTGTTCTTAACAATCAGGTGGCACAAGGCGACTGCAGGTGGCTTCTGCCCTCTAGTAGCAGCACCTGCCTTAGGGCCTGTCTAGATGGGGTATTTTTGTTTGTTTGTTTTTCAGATTAATTCCATTACTTTTAATACAATTTGCTGGTACACAAGCCTTTTAAAAATTATTGGTAAGTTTGATTATGCTGATTGGTTGTAAGACAACACGGATGTAAGCGCTTCTAAAGACGTTACAAGTTCATCCGCCACGCCCACTTTCCATCGCCCCTGCCATCCTGGCTACGGCCCTGCCAGTGTTCAGCTGTCACTGCACTTTGTCACTGACCTTTATCACTTTAGCCCGCGGAGGGAATACTTTATCTTTGTCCACTTTCCCTTTTCCCACCCTCATCCATTCTTCACACAGAGCCAGAAGGTTCTTTGGAAAATGGAAATCAGATCCTGTCATAACAGGTGACCTCAAGCCCCTCAGGGGTTTCTCACCATGCTCTCAATAAAGCCTCAGCCCTTCCGCAGGACCTGCACCATTGGAGCCCTGCCGGCCTGGACAACCACGTCATTTTCCTTCCCTGCATCCGCCCTTCCGCTCCTCCGACATCCACGGCTGCCCCGTGCCATTCCCTCTGCCTAAAACTCTTGTCCTCTGCTTCTGCTTGGCAGCTTCTTCCATCTTTCAAGGACTACCCCAAGCAGACGTTCTGCTGGTCTCTGTCACAGCATTTAGTTTGTCTCCTTCACAGACTTCACTCAAGTCACAAGTAACAGTCGAAGCTCTTGTATCTGATGCAAGGGGGTTGGCAATTAGGTTACTTTAAAAAGATGATTAAAATAAAGAGTTAATCCAAATTCTTTTCCAATTCATGTGATTAACTGTACACCTTGGTAAATTCACTGAAAATGATTTAATTGTACACTTAAAATGGAGTGTTGGTTGTACGTAGATACAGTTGGAGCACTATGTATGTACTCTGGACTACTTTGACAGAGTAGGTTTTTGAATGTAACAAGATAAGTCAACTTGAGTGGTAATATATTTTGGGA
>CAUYRT010072905.1:0-30896 GCA_963574885.1 Lepilemur ruficaudatus
ATAGATACAGTTGGAGCATGATGTATGTACTCTATGGACTACTTTGACAGAGTAGGTTTTTGAATGTAACAAGATAAGTCAACTTGAGTGGTAATATATTTTGGGAAATCAGCTCACTACAAATTGTGACTATAAACATTGTACTGTAGATGCTTTGTAGTTTTCCCTCAATAAAAAAAAAAAATTAAAAACTGCTAGGCTGTGCGCGGTGGCTCACGCCTGTAATCCTAGCACTCTGGGAGGCCGAGGTGGGAGGATCCCTCAAGGTCAGGAGTTCGAGACCAGCCTGAGCAAGAGCGAGACCCTGTCTCTACTAAAAATAGAAAGAAATTAATTGGCCAACTAAAAATATATAGAAAAAATTAGCCAGGCATGGTGACACATAAGTGTAGTCCCAGCTACTCGGGAGGCTGAGGCAGAAGGATCGCTTGAGCCCAGGAGTTTGAGGTTGCTGTGAGCTAGGCTGATGCCACAACACTCTAGCCTGGGCAACAGAGTGAAACTCTGTCTCAAAAAAAAAAACACTTCTGCCCTACAAAAGACACTGTGAATAGAATGAAAGACAAGCCACAGACTAGGAGAAAATATTTGCAAAACATTTATCTGATAAAGAACTTGTATCCAAAAAATACCAAAAATTCTTAAAACTCAACAGTAAGAAAAGAAACAACCCATTAAAAAATGGCCAAAAGATCTAAACATATTTCACCAAAGAAGATATGCAGATGTCAAATAAGCATATGAAAAGCTGTTCCATATCATATGTCATTAGGGAACTGCAAATATTTTAAAACATCAATGAGATACCACTGCGCATCTATTAGAATGGCTAAAATTTAAAAAAAAAACAAAACAGAAAACCCGACAATACCACAGGCTGGTGAGTATGTGGAGCAGTAAGAACTTTCATTTATTGCTGATTGGGAGTTCAAAATGACACAGCCATTTTGGAAGAGAGTTTGGCAGTTTCCTATAAAACTGAACATAGTCTTACCATATAATTCAGCAATCACACACTTAGATATTTACTCAATTGAGTTGAAAACTTACGTCCACACAAAAGCCTGCACACAGACGTTTATAGCAGCTTTATTCATAATTGCCAAAACCTGGACACAACCAAGATGTCCTGCAACAGGTGACTAGATAAACAAACTGTGGCGCAGCTGTACAATGAGATATTATTAAGTGAATTTAAAAAGTGAGCTATCAAGCCAAGAAAAGACATTGGAGGAACCTTAAAAGCAGGCTACTAAGTGAAAGAAGCTCGTCTGAAAAGGCTGTATGATTCCAACTGTGCAACATTCTGGAAAAGGCAAAACTTTAGACACGGTAAAAAGATCAGTGGTTGGCTGGGGAGGGGAGGGATGAATCAGTGAGGCAGAGGGGGTTTAGTGCAGTGAAACTAGTCTGCATGATGCTGTAATAATGAAAACATGGCACGCACTTGGCAAGACCCATACCACTGTGCAAAGCAAAGAATCAACTTTAGTGTAAACTGGACTTTATCTAATAAGGATATATTAATACTGGTTTATTAATTGCAACAAATGCATCACAGTAATGCAAGATGTTAATAATAGGAGAAACTGTGGGAGGCAGTTGTATGGGAACTTCCTTTACTATCTACTATTTTTCCATAAATCTAAAACTGTCCTAAAAATAGTCTATTATTTTAAAAAACATACGAAGCTTAAACTGATGGATGGTGTTGTGACGTAAGTGTCCAGACAGACGTGTTTTTCCCTGGTATTTCCTGCTACCCGGTGACCCTCCCTACCCAGACAGCTAGACCAGGGGTCCCCCACTGATTCACGGCTGGAGGGGAATGGGGGTGGGGGTGGGGCTGTGATTACAAAGGATCAAGGATCAAGAATGTCTGAGTCTTGACTTTGGTGCTTCCCAAATCCAAAGATGATTTAGAAGACTATTCAATCAGTCTGTGTAAGGTTTTCCCTCTGAGAAGTAAGAAAAAAATGTCCTGGACTGTGAGATACAGAAAGAGTGAGAGAGTGGGGCTGGGGGTGGGGGAAGGGGTAACAAAGACTAAATGAAGCAGGAAGGAGGAAACGAAAAAGATCTGAGAAGGGCCTGAGCTGCAGGAGAAGCCAGAGGAGGCGGCCCAGAGAGGTTTGGGTGGGGTCTGAGGGCAGAGAGACCTCTCCCTCCCCTCCTGGGTAGACCCTGGGGCCGGGAGGCCTGGGAGCTCTCTTGCCCAGCGTGGCAGGGGCACAGTAGTGGGGAGAGGCCCGAGACAGCCCCAGAGCCCTGTTATCCCAGGCTGGTGTGGGAGGAGAAGCAGCCAGCTTTCTCCTGGGGAAAGGAGCTTTGGCAAAACCAGGACTGTGGAAGCCCTCAATTAGAAGCCACAGTACAGCAGCAACCTTCATGGACCAGAACAGTGTCTGCCTCGGTGGGCGCCAGCCCCACAGACAACAAGGACAGGTCCTCTCCTCACCCCTAGTCCCCACCCTGCTGCCAGGATCCTCTGCATGCTCTCCAAAATCACACAAACCCTAGCAATTGATTCTATTCACTGAAAAATAGGAATTACGCTGAGCTTTGTTTGTATTGATTTGTTTTTTGGGTTTTTTTGTTTTTTTGTTTTTGTTCTTGAAACAGAGTCTGGCTCTGTCGCCCAGGCTAGAGTGCAGTGGCATCTTCATAGTTCACTGCAAACTCAAACTCCTGAGCTCAAGAGATCCTCTTGTCTCAGTCTCCCAAGTAGCTGGGCACCACCACGTGGTGGTGCTAATTTTTCTATTTTTTGTAGAAACGGGATCTTGCTCTTGCTCAGGCTGGTCTTGAACTCCTGGGCCTCAAGCAATCCTCCCGCCTCAGCCTCCCAGAGTGCTAAGATCACAGGCCACCATGCCTGGCCTATTTTTTTTTTTTTTTTTTTTTTTTGCAATACAGGAAGTTTCATTCTTTATGCACCCGAGTTTGTGGGCTAGGATTCACTCACACAAAGGATCAGCCCAACATTCTTTGTTCTGGCCTCTAGGTGTTCTCTCTCATTTGCTGCTCTTTGGCACTCTTCTCATCAAAGGCATTCATGATACTTTTAAAGAATGCCTTAGAGAAAAGAGAAAAATGGGATATTTTTCTTCAAGAGCAGAATGCTTCCTCCCTTAAAACAGGGTAGGTAGCAGCACATTCAGAGGTGCACTTTAAGCCAGAATCTGAAATGCCTTCCTTGATAACAGAATCTTCCCAGGGAGCAGAAGTTCTTATAAATGACATTTCTGATATGCAAAAATGGGTGAAGAGAAAAAATTAGGTCAGTATCTTTGCTGTCTTTGGTAACAAAAATGATCTGAACAGATCGCTCCCATCCCCAGAAGCTTTTCAGATCGGATGGTTCTACCCGCCTTCCATCCCGCCCCACCCCCACCTCATTCCAAGCCTGCCTTTCCCCCTGGTGCTTGCAGTGTAGCTTAATTATCATACTTTCCTTACCCTGTGTAGTGTGCTGATTGGATGACTATATAAATATTAACTATATTTGTAGGAGGAGAGAAGACATGAGACACAGGGCTAAGGCTTCGTTGTAATTGAGAGTAGTTAACTTCTATTGGGGGCTTGCTCTGTGCCAGTTTTTTCTATTTACTAACCCTTTTAGGCTTCACAGTCATATGAAAGAGGTGCCATTACTATCCCCATTTTAAAAATTGTTATAATCAGGACATAGAAGCACAGAGAAGTTAAACAGTTTGTTCAGCAAGGCCACACATACAGGAATCAAACACCAGAGACCACGCTTGTAAGAACTATGCTCTACTGCCTCTCATTAGGTAGGACTCATTTAATGGCATATACATATTTTACTTACTTTTCATATAGTACTACCCGTTAGATGTCATCCCCAATTTTCAGATGAGGAAACTGCAGCCCAAAGTGATTTTCCCCCAGGACACCAGTTACTAAGGGGTACACATGAAATTCCATTTTCAGAGCATATTCCATCACGCCACTAGAATGCAAGCTCAGAGAGGCAGAGGCTTTTTGCTTTTTCTCATTGCTATTTCCCCAACACTGAGAACAGTGACTGGCACACAGTAGGTACTTAATACATATTTGTTAAATAAAAGAATGCTTCCACTGCTAAAATTGCAGAGATACAGCAAAAATTATCAGAAGATTAGAGCCATGGATTTATTCAAACAACCTTAATTTCAATGTGCAATATCCAGAGGTCTCCCCCATGATTTTTAGCACAATCTCTTCAATTTACATATGAGGGGGGTTATCCAATGGACATCTGCCCATTCTAACTGCTGTCTTGTTCCAGAAAGGGTTTAAGGTGGTTTACAGGTTTATAACAGGATAGAAATTAAAACTGAGGCAAAAGTAAGGTAGAGATGGGGAAATGCTTCAAGACATTGTCTGGGGAAGGTCTTCTTGAGTAATACCCCCAAGCACAGGCGGCCAAAGCAAAACTGGACAAATGGGATCACATCAAACTAAAAAGCTTCTGTATAGCAAAGGAAACAATCAAGAAAGTGAAGAGACAACCCACAGAATGAGAGAAAATACTGACAAACTACCCATCTGACAAGGGATCAATAACTAGAATATATAAGGAGCTCCAACAACTCTGTAGGAAAAAATCAAATAATCTGATTAAAAAACGGGCAAAGGACCTAAACAGATATTTCTCAAAAGAAGATATACAAAATGGCCAATAGCTATATGAAAAAACACTCAACATCAGAGAAATGCAAATCAAAACTACAATGAGATATCATCTCACCCCAGTTAAAATGGCTTTCATCCAAAAAGACAGGCAATAACAAATGCTGGCGAGAATGCAGAGAAAGGGGAACCCTCATACATTGTTGGTGGGAAAGTAAATTAGTGCAGCCACCATGGAAAACAGTATGGAGGTTCCTCACAAAACTGAAAATAGAACTACCACAAGACCCAGCAATCCCATTGCTGGCTACATATCCAAAGGATGGGAATTCAGTATATGAAAAAGATATCTGCACTCCCATGTTTATTGCAGCACTATTCACAATAGCCAAGATATGGAATCAACCTAAGTGTCCATCAACAGATGAATGGAAAAAGAAATTGTAGTACATATACACAATGGAATATTATACAGCCACAAAAGAATGAAATCCTGCTATTTGAAACAACATGGATGGAACTGGAGAACATTATGTTAAGTGAAATAAGCTAGCACAGAAGGGCAAATCTTGCATGTTCTCACTCACATGTGGGAGCCAAATATTAAAAACAATTGATCTCATGGAGACAAAGAGCAGAATGATGGTTACCAGAGGCTGGGAAGGGTAGCAGGGAGGGGATGATAAAGTAGGGATGGTTAATGGATGCAAAAATATAGATAGTTAGAAAGAATGAACAATATTTGATAGCACAACAAAGTGACTGTAATCACTTTGTAATCAACAATAAGTTAGGGCATACTTAAACCACTAAAAGAGTAGTTTTGTTTTTTGGTTTTTTTTGTTGTTGTTTGTTTTTTGTTGTTGTTGTTTGTTTTTTTTTTTTTTTGAGACAGAGTCTCACTCTGTTGCCCGGGCTGTAGAGTGCCGTGGCATCAGCCTAGCTCACAGCAACCTCAAACTCCTGGGCTCTAGTGATCCTTCTGCTTCAGCCTCCCAAGTAGCTGGGACTACAGGCATGTGCCACCATGCCCGGCTAATTTTTTCTATATATTTTTAGTTGTCCAATTAATTTCTTTCTATTTATAGTAGAGACGGGGCCTCGCTCTTGCTCAGGCTGGTCTTGAACTCCTGACCTTGAGCTATCCACCCACCTCAGCCTCCCAGAGTGCTAGGATTACAGGCGTGAGCCACCGCGCCCAGCCTTAAAAGAGTAGTTTTGGAATGTTCCTAACTCAAAGAAATGTTAAATGCCTGAGGTGATGGACACCCCAATTACTCTGATTTGATTAATTCACATTGTATGACTGTAGCAAAACATACATGTACCCTATAAAGATATACAACTATTATGTACCCATAATAATTAAAAATAAAAATTTGTTTTAAAAAAGAAAGATAGAGACAAAGTCAAGCAAGGAATGAGGCTCAAAAATTCAGAGCTTAAAGAATTCAATTCTGGGCTGGGCACGATGGCTCACGCCTGTAATCCTAGCACTCTGGGAGGCCAAGGCGGGCAAATCACTCAAGGTCAGGAGTTCAAAACCAGCTTGAGCAAGAGTGAGACCCTGTATCTACTAAAAATAGAAAGAAATTAATTGGACAACTAAAAATATATAGAGAAAATTAGCTGGGCATGGTGGCGCACGCCTGTAGTCCCCTCTACTCGGGAGGCTGAGGCAGGAGGATCTCTTGAGCCCAGGAGTTTGAGGTTACTGTGAGCTAGGGTGATGCCATGGCACTCTAGCCCAGGCAACTGAGTGAGACTCTGTCTCAAAAAAAAAAAGAAAAAATTCAATTCTGGGAGGCCAAGGCAGAGGATCGCTTGAGGCAAGGAGTTCGAGACCAGCCTGAGCAAGAACGAGACTCCATATCTGCAAACAAATAGAGGAAAACTTAGCTGAGTGTGGTGGTATGCACCTGTAGTCCCAGCTACCCAGGAGGCTGAGGCAGCAGGATTGCTTGAGCCCAGGAGTCTGAGGTTGCAGTGAGCTATTATGACACCACTTCACTCTAGCCAGGGAAACAGAGCAAGACCCTGTCTCAAAAAAAAAGAAAAGAAAAAGAAACCATTGCTTGCCAGAGCTGGGTGGTACATTTGGCTCCAAGCTTCGTAGCAGCCTGCGTGGAAAAGAATATCTGATTACTTACGCAATCCACAATATCTGGGAGATAAAGGCAAACTCCTGAATCCAAACAAGTACAACTCTTCTTAGTACTAAGACGAGAAAAAACGAAACAAAACATAACAAAAAAACACCTCTATCCTAGAATTTGTTATAAAGATGACTTGTGTTTATGACTTATTAGTAACTCAAAAAGTGAAACCAGAGGAGGAATATCCTGGGGTAAGAATTTAACTGAGCTCTTACGTGGTGTAACAGACCTTATATTAATAGATCAGTCCATCAGATTACATGCTAAGAAACACATTCCCATGCATGTCAGAGTGTATTTATGCCAGTTTCAGAATCCACACAGTTTTCTAGTTTACTGAGTGGAGGACTCACCAGCAAGTTCGCAGAGAAGGGATATTGCTAGTAGAGCTCCTTTGGCCTCCCTCAGATCCGTGGGATGTACTCTGACTATTCTTTTAGCTACACTAAGACATGAACAATGTTAGTTCTTTTCAGTTATTTAGTTACCCCAATCCTTCAGTTCAGTCTCTTACAGACAAATGGAGTTGCAAGGTGATCTTGCTGTAATGGTGGTAGTAGCAAGTATGGCAGTGGCCATGGTGGTAGTGAAGAGGATGAGGGTGGCAATGGTGGGAATGGTGATGGTGGTGATGATGGTGATGGTGGTGATGATGGTGGTGATGATGATGGTGATAACAGTGATGATGATGGATGGTGGTGATCATGGTGATGGTGGTGGTGGTGGTGATGGTGGTAGTGGAGGAGGTGATGGTAGGGGTGGTGGGGATGGTAGAGGTAATGGTGGTGATGGTGGTGTTGATGGTGGTGGTTTGGAGGGCACAGAGAATGTGAGTAAAGCTAAAGGAAATGTGGCCTGCTGCCATGTTTCTCCAAAGTCGGGCTGCATGGAAGGAGGCTGCATACCATTAAGGGGACTGAGCTTAAGATTTCCAGGCAGTGACCAGCAGCTGAGAAAGAACCCACGTCTGTATCAAAGGTGACCTACCTCTTATCCAAGGCAATCCCTGCTGGAGAGGCCAGGGTTCTCCTCAGAAGATAATTCTACATTATAATGAGTGCCCAGGCAAATGAGGCCTCAAACTTCTACAATAAATGACCTGACCAAAATGGTTTCATTCAAAAATTTGTAAAGGGCTCACGCCTGTAATCCTAGCACTCTGAGAGACCAAGGCAGGAGGATTGCTTGAGCTCAGGAGTTCAAGATCAGCCTGAGCAAGAGCAAGATCCCGTCTCTACTAAAAATAGAAAAAAAAAAATTAGCCAGAAAACTAAAAATAGAAAAAATTAGCCAGGCGTGGTGGCGAGCACCTATAGTCCCAGCTACTTCAGAGGCTGAGATAGGAGGATCACTTGAGCCTAGGAGTTTGAGGTTGCTGTGAGCTAGGCTGAAGCCACGGCACTCTAGCCTGGGCAACAGAGTGAGACTCTGTCTCAAAGAAAAAAAAATTGTAAAGGCAGCTGAAATCTGAAACCTGCCTTGGACAAAATAAACATTCAGTAAATCACTTGAAGAACCACCACCAAGACTCACTTTGAGCACTGCTACTTCTTAGTGTCTTTCTTCACCCCTGAGGTGTTTGCATAACTGCAGCAAAATGGCATAAAAATATAACTCACCACAAAGAAAATGGTAAGAACATGAGGTAATGCATAAGTTAATTAGCTCGATTTAGCCATTCCACAATGTACGTACATTTCAAAACACTGGAACCGGGGTTGGTGGCATATGCCTATAGTCCCAGCTACTTGAAAGACTGAGGTGGAACAATTGCTTGAGCTCAGGAGTTCGAGTCCAGTCAGGGCAACATAGCAAGAACCCGTCTCAATTAAAAAGAAACATATATTCATTCTCCAAGGTCTAGATTAAAAATTATTTTAATAAAATTAAAAGAAAAAAAGAAAAAAATATATAAACACCACATTATGCACACAAATATATGCAATAAAAGAATAAATAATTTTTTTAAAAGGTAACTTGATTGCTTAGATCCGGGATTGGCAAACTTCCTCTTACAAGGGACAGATGGCAAATAGGGCTCTGCAGGCCATGCAGTCTCTGCTGCAGCTATTCAACTCTGTCGTTGTAGGACAAAAGCAATCACGGACAGTATGTAAATGAACAAGATAGCTGTGTTCCAATAAAACTTTATTTATGAGCATTGCAATTTGAATTACATATAATTTTCACAAGTCTTGCAATATAATTCTTCCTTTGACTTTTTTTCAACCATTTAAAATGTAAAAACCATTCTAACCTTCCAAGTCCTATAAAAACATGCAGCAGGCTATATTTTATTTGTCCTGCCGGCCATCATCTGCCAACCCTTGGCTTAGATTGCCCTTTCTTTTTTTTTTTTTTTTTTTTTTTTTTCTTTTTGAAACAGGGTCTCTCTCTCTCTAGCCTGGGCTAAAGTGCAGTGGCATCATCATAGCTCACTGCAACCTCAAACTCCTGGGTTCAAGCAATCCTACTGCCTCAGCCTCCTGAGTAACTGGGACCACGGGTGCAAGACAGCACGCTCCCCCTAATTTTTCTATTTTTTGTAGAGAAGGGCTCTCACCCTTGCTCAGGCTGGTCTTGAGCTCCTGGCCTCAAGTAATCCTTCCACTTTGGCCTCCCAATGTGCTAGGATTACAGGTGTGACCCACCACGCTGGCCTAGATTGCTATTTTTAAACTAGCCAAGAGTTGGAAAACATCTACCCAAAATCATAGCTTACATTTTACGTTCACTGAACTGTGAGCCTTTTGGAAATCATTCTGCCCACTGTGACTCCTCCTATCGACTGCAGTGTGACAGAGCCATCTCATCTGTGGGAGAAAGCTCATCTTTCTGTTCTCTGCAGCAGTGGCTGTGCGGCCAGCCATGCCAAAGCTGGCCCATATCATTTGGAAGCAAGTTATAAAGAAGGGAAGGCAGAACACAGTTCCCAGGGGTCCTCTGGGTGTCCTAACTGCTTTGTGCCTGGGTTGCTGGCTCTCCTGGTGGTGGTACTATGTGAGTGGAGGCAGGAACCAGGCTCTAACTTCAGAGGGCAGCTGGAAGAAGGTACTGGTTCATGGAATACGGTGGGAGGGCTGACTTGTTGGTTGATTTGGAAGCCAGCTTACAAAAAGGCCAGCTGCCAGGGTGATTTTACATTATTTCTCTAATGCTTTTTGTCTTAGTATTAAAAACTGTTATGTAAAAATATAGTGACATCATCATCAAGGAAGGTGAGGAGCACCCCAGCTGGTGCCTTAGCTTAGCTTCTGTCATTCCTGCCACAGAATCAAAGGCAGAGGAAACCTGCATAAAAGCCTTACATTTTGTGGTGGTTCAGAGTTTAAGGTTGGAGTTAGGCCTGCTAGTTTACTAGCGCTCAGATCTCAGTCGACTTACTTAAAGCTGCAGTCTGTGCTCCACTGCCATGGCTGCTGAGGATAATCCCTATTTGTCTGTCATCTATGGGTTAGTCCTTCCAGATCCTTCTATCTGGAGAAGAGCTGGATTGGCCAAACTTGGTAACATGGCAGCACCCTAGTTGCAAGTGGCCAAGTGTCTGGCTCCCTTTTAGTCTCTCCTTGCTTCCTTCCTTCCTTCCTTCCTTTCTTTCTCTCTCTCTCTTTCTTTCTTTCATTCTTGTCTTTTTTTAGAGACAGGTTCTCTCTGTTGCCTGGAACTCCTGGGCTCAAGAGATCCTCCCACCTCAGCCTTCTGAGTAGCTGGGACCAGAGGTGCACGCCACCATGCCTAGCTCGCCTTTTAGTTTCCACCTTGCCTACTATCAGAACACATACACTGGGAGATTGTCCACCATAGGAAGGGGCACAGCTAAAATGGCACAGTCACCATAAATACATTACAGAATAATTGTAAAATGATATATAATGGCATAGAAAAATATCATATATTGTTAAGTTAAATAAAAACATTATAAAAGAATGTATACTACATACATATGTGTATATATATATAAATGATGAGGAATGAGGAAGATGAAAACAAAAGATTAAAAGTAGATCTAAGGCCGGGCGAGGTGGCTCACACCTGTAATCCTAGCACTCTGGGAGGTCGAGGCAGGCAGATCGCTCAAGGTCAGGAGTTCGAGACCAGCCTGAGCAAGAGCGAGACCCCATCTCTACTAAAAATAGAAAGAAATTAATTGGCCAACTAAAACTATATAGAAAAAATCAGCCGGGCATGGTGACACATGCCTGTAGTCCCAGCTACTCGGGAGGCTGAGGAAGAAGGATTGCTTGAGCCCAGGAGTTTGAGGTTGCTGTGAGCTAGGCTGATGCCATGGCACTCTAGCCCGGGCAACAGAGTGAGACTCTGTCTCAGAAAAAAAAAAAAAAAATTCTAAAATTGATTGTGGTGATGGTTGCACAACTTTATGACTCTACTAAAAGCCATGAATTGTACAATGTAAATGGACAAATTGTATGTATTTGAATTCTGTCTCAATAAAGCCATTACCAAAAACAGTGAGTAGGGGGAGAAATCTCAAAATAATCAATGAAGACATAAGCAATTTTAAGTGATTTTGAAATGCTAAAGGGTAGAGACACCGATTAAATAGTAAAACAACCAAAACAAATATTAATACCATCCAAATCCAGGGCTGGGTTCTCCTTGAGAGGCCGTATTGATCAAACAGCCTTTGATCACCCAGGACATGGGCACTGTCAGGTACAAGGTCAGCAGCCCTGCGGCAGTCCCAACAAGGTTTCGGTCTGAGAAGCAATCAGGAGAAAACTGCAAACGTGCAGACTTTTTCCAGAGGGTGTACATAGGAGACTTAACCCTAGGTTTGGCTAGTCACAATGTTTTAAAGATAGATAGAATTTCACATCAAAATCTTATGTGCCTCCTCCACAGCCAAAAAATCCAAGGTGTGATTACAGGCCAGAGCAGAGGGCCATGGAACCCCCAGCTCTTAACAGCGCCCACTGCCACTACCACCTTCTCCCTGGGTGGCTGCTCTCACTTCCTTTGCCTGCCCGGACCTTAGGGCACACCTCAACCTACACCCACCCTTTGGGTTTCCAAGAAAAATAAGGGAGATTCTTTTGCAACCCTCCACTTTGGAGAAAGAAAAAGAGAGAGGATTGCCTGGTTGCTTCTTTTCACCTTTAAAAAATATTCTGCAATTCTTGGCTAAATTTAAAATGTGAATCATAAAAGAAAAGGCACGGTAGGAAGGAGAGGCAGGGGACAAAAATCCCTCTCTGGAGGGAAAATTAATCTAGATTTAGAAACTTCCAGGAGCCAAACTTCCTTTGAGCCACCTTGGCCTTGAACTTCCTACGAGAAAAGGTCATCAGCAAAGGAGGTACTTGGGAGTCTGCAGTTGGTGGAACCAAGATGAGTGTGGAGACCCCACCTTTTTGGTGGCCGGCTGGCCGTTATACTTCAGTTTCAGTTTGAAGCACGTGGCTTTAAAGGGGACTTTCCCCACCAGAGTAGGAGGAAGAGCTGACAACTGGAACAGCCTGTGAGCAAGGAACAAACTTAGCCAAAAACAACCACAGCTGGCAAGAAAAAAGGCTGAGATGTTGGCACATCCACACAGCTGCAGGCAACTGGAACCAGTAAGGTGACCACCAAGCCTGAGATCCAAGACCAAACCCAGAGGTTTGCGAAAGCACAAAGCCTTTTGTAGGAAGGCAAGAAAAGGAAATGAAAGCTAATATTAGGTTAAGCAGCTGTTGATAACAGTAAAAGTTCATGCCAAATCAATGCAGAAGAAAGAAATGCCCAAAGATGGCCTTTCTGGTGAAGGATAAACGATCTTTGAGATGAAATTAGCCTTGTATACCTTCCCTGAGATGCAAATTGCCCTCACCCTCTGCTCCCAGCTCCGGAGAGGGGAGAGGGCCTTTTGAGCAAACAAACAAAAAAACAGATAATACATTCAAAACTCAAATGGTAAAAAGAGTGCACAGTGAGGTTTCCCTCCTTGGGATACAGAGTTCCTCTCCCCAAAGAAATTATCAGTTTCTTTTGTCCCCTTCAAAAGCTGGTTTATACACATACAAGGAATTGTGTGTGTGTGTAATTTTTTCCTCTTTTTTCCTACAAGAGGCAGCTATCATAACATGGTTCAGTTACTTGCTTTTTCACTTATCAGTATGTCTTGGCAGATGTTCCAGGTTAGTACATAAAGAGTTTCCTCTTTGTTTTCCTAGTTGCATAATATTTCTTGGTATGCTTGTACCATCTTTGTTATTTATGTTGAGCACTGAGGTTATTCCCAGTCTTAGTTACTATAATACCAATAGTGCTGCAGTGGAAAACCTTGTAAAAATGTAATTTCTTACATGCACAAGGAAAGAAACAGTCCTAAAAGAGAAAATGGTGGCAAAATTTTGCTAGTTATTGCCAAATGGCCCTCCATAAAGTTTATGCCAACTTTACCCTGTAATACCTTCCAAATAAAATATTTGCAATACAGGGCAGTGCTCCAGGCTCCATTTGAGATGATTCCAATCCCACTGTGCTTTTCCTGACGGCTTTTACAGAGCAGGAGAGCAAGCCCCGGGAGGAAGGGGCAGCTTCCTTCCTCCAATGCTCTTCCTCTATACCTTTATTATTCCAAGTCATCAAATTCACCATGGTCGGCCGGGCACAGTGGCTCACGCCTGTAATCCTAGCACTCTGGGAGGCTGAGGCGGGAGGATCGCTCAAGGTCAGAAGTTCGAAACCAGCCTGAGTAAGAGCGAGACCCTGTCTCTACTAAAAATAGAAAGAAATTAATTGGCCAGCTAAAAATATATAGAAAAAAAATTAGCCAGGCATGGTGGTGCATGCCTGTAGTCCCAGCTACTTGGGAGGCTGAGACAGAAGGATTGCCTGAGCCCAGGAGTTTGAGGTTGCTGTGAGCTAGGCTGATGCCACGGCACTCTAGCCCGGGCAACAGAGTGAGACTCTGTCTCAAAAAAAAAAAAAAAAAAAAATTCACCATTTGTTTAGTTGTTCTCCCCACGCTGGCCTGTTAACTTCTCGAGAGCTAAGGTTAGTCCTTATTCACCTTTATACCTCCAGTGTCTGGCCCAGAGTAGGTGATCAATAAATGTTTATTAGATGAGTGAACAAATTAATAAATCGGGCTTCTAGATTCCATCTAGGAAAAAGAATTGGAAACCACATACTGCTAAGGACTAAGACTATAATAATCTTAAGAGATTTCATGACTCTGCAACTTTCCCACATGCAAGGGTTTTTGTCTTCTCACCTATATTTCCTGAAATAGACTAGTAATTAAATATCTAAAACAAAAAGGGTCCGTGTTTTGTAGGTATGTAGGGCATCTTGACTTAGCGAGCAGGCATCTTCAGCTCCAGGCCCACACCGAGTGGAAAGCTAGGATATAGCTTTGGCCTTAGAATCCTAGGTCATGGCTCAGTGCTGCCATATTTTCAGAAATGGAAGTATTTCCTAAGCGCTGCAATGCGCAGGCACTGTGTGGATGCTGCCAGAGCTCCACCTGGGAGCGGGGTGGATTTCAGTGCATTACCCTCCTATAGTGAATGCCTGTTGTTTGCTCCCCTTCCCCCACCTAGGACCCATCCCTCTTCCTCTAGCACAAGACTCTGCAGGTTGCTAACCTCAGAGATCCCTTCAGGGGCCAACAGACAGCCTTGCTGTCCCCATCAGAGTGACTCTGAGCACTGTCGCTGGCACCTATTAATAGAAGCTTGCTCTTTTTGGCTTGACTTGAGCTGAAAAGAAACAAGCTAGAACTACTAGTGTCATTTTTGCCACTGCACAGAGAGAAACTCCTGAGAATTAGCGCCAAGAAACAAGAAGTGAGATTGAATCATCAGGGAGGGAAATCTAGAGCCTAACAACATTCACATCCCTAGATGCAGCCATGCCTAAAGTTAGGTTCAGTTAAATGCAAGAAAGGGCTCTAGCATTTATTCTCTGGTCCCTCTGAGCAAAGAAAATTGGTCACATGACAAATTTTATTTCACAAAGCCGCCAGAGGCCTGAGCTGTAGGTCTGGGTATAGGTGAGAGGCCCCTTGTGAAGATGGAGAGGAAAGATGTCTAGATACATGGATGAAACAAAGGCACTGAAGAAGGTCAGTAAGAGGCGTGCTGCACTACCTGACACACAACAGACGTGTCAACACACGGAAGAGAATGGGCACGGGTCAGTCAAAAGCCAAGTCCAGTGTCTGGGGCTTGTTGGCTCAGTCCAGGAGTGGGGGTGGAGCTCAAGCCCTATTACCATGAGAGGTAGTAAAGGATTGTTGTTGTTTTGTGTCATGACATGATAGATAACTGAAACAATCTTCTTTCCCATATCTGCTCCTCTACTCATATCTCCCGTGTTGGTTAATGACACCATCACCTCCTGTGATAAGTATATATTTGGTCTCTGTCCTAGGTCTTGGCACCCTTGGAATCTCTGGAATGATAAAAATGTCTTTTGTATGCTAATGTGACTAGTGGCTGGGGGCCCCTACATAGCTTCAGGATGAGGGCTGGACACCAGAAAGAGCCAGGCATGACAGAGAGTTGGAATTTTCAGCCCCACCCCCCAACCTCCAGGAGGGGAAAGGGGCTGGAGATTGTCAGTCACCAATGGCCTATGATTGAATCAACCACGGCTATTTAATAAAACCTCCACTAAACCCCTAAATGATGGGGTTCAGAGAGCTTCTGGGCTGATGAACACCTTGAAGTGCTGGGAGGGTGGCATCCCCGGGGAGAGCATGGAAGTCCGTGCGTCCCCCAATGCACTTGCCCCATGCACCTCTTCCACCAAGCTGTTGCTGGCGTATGTCCATTATCACAAACTGGTAAGTCTGACTAAAGAGCTTCCCTGAGTTCTGCGAGCCGTTCTAACAAATTGTCAAATGTGAAGAAGGGGTCATGGGAAGCCGGGATTTATAGCCAGTTGGCCAGAAGTACGGATGGCAACCTGGGACTAGCAAGAGGCATCTGACATGAAGGCATCTTGTGGGAGGGAACACTTTAACTTGTGGAATCTGACAGTAATTCCAGGTAACTAGTGTCAGAATTGAATTGTTGGATACCCAGCTGGTATTCAGAGAGTTGGAC
The DNA here is from genome assembly GCA_963574885.1 of Lepilemur ruficaudatus. Lineage (NCBI taxonomy): Eukaryota > Metazoa > Chordata > Mammalia > Primates > Lepilemuridae > Lepilemur > Lepilemur ruficaudatus. The sequence goes on from CAUYRT010072905.1 coordinate 15,848, forward strand.
AATTGGTTGGTATCAGGAAAAACCTACACATTGGGTGTCAGAAGCAGTGTGAGTAATAACAGTTCAGAGCTCCCCTACTCCCAAGCCAGAAAACCTGGAGCCACCCTCTCCTTGACTGACCTCCCCACTAGCCCTGCCAGTTACTTGCCAAGTTATCCTGATTCAACCCCCAAATATCTCTCTCATCTCCCCTCTTCACTTTTCATTCATCCTTTACTCATTCAATCACAGATAGTCGCTAATGACCTTCTCTGTGCCAGATTTTGTGCTAGGCATGGGAGACAGACAGACTAATGAGACCTGGCCCCTGCCCTAGGAAATCACAGTCTAGTGATAAAACAGAAACGAAAGCACAATCAAAGCAATGGGATTCACACACAGAGAAATGTACAGAGCATCCTAGAGACCAGAGCAGGGGTCCCAGAATGCGCAGATTGGGAGTGGTGAGGGATTGGGGGGGATGTCAGGGCACTTTTCTTGATGGGGGTGATGCCCATGTTTTAAGAGTTTAAAGATTGAAGAAGAGCCGGCCTCTTCTTTCAAGAGGAAAGAAGAGATCACAGCAGGTGCATGGGCAGCTTTGGGCAGGGCCCAGAGGCAAGGAAATGGAGGTCTGAATCCCCCTGTGGTCTGGATCTAGGCCCACATTACTTCCCATCTGGACAGGAGAGCATTAACTGCTCTGCCCATACATTCTCCTCCCTTATCACCAGAAAAATCTCTCTACAGTTCAAATTCAATTTCCTGTCCCCCCTGCTTGCAACCCTCTGCAGGTTCCCCTTTCTGATCTGCGGCCTCTCAGCCTCACCTCTGTTCATAAACTTCTTATGGTACCTTCAATAGTGTTTCCCATCTTTGGACCTTCATCCCTGGGCTTCTGTCTGCCTGCAATTTCCTGCCCTGCCTTGGTTAATGTGGCAGACTCATATTCATAGTACAGAGTGACTCAGATGTGACTCGGATGTGATTGATTTCGCAAAGGCCCCTCCCACTTGCACTCACCTCTGGGGTTAACATATTCCAGGGCCGTGAACTTCACCTCTCTGCACCTCTCCCTCCTACTGGCACTGTGAGGGTGCAGGCCTCCTCCCGGGGCACCAGGGCCTGGCCTGCTGTGGGCCTTCAGCAAAGGAGGAATTGAGGCTCCTAGCAGGCGACAATGCAGCTAATGACCAGCAAGCTAGAAGCTGCTTTAACATTCCTGAGATCCTTTAAACCCAGAAGGAGCTCCATGTGAGGGGGTTGCTGACTAGAGAAGGCCAGAGCTGAGATCCCTCTGTCCCCAGCTCACCTCAGACCCCGGTTCCAGAAACAGCCTCATGGTCTTCTACCAAGGCTCTGACCTGGCTCATGAACCAAACCTCCCTTCCCTGTGTCCTTGGATCCGTCCATCCTCCCACTGATAACCACAGGAGGCCATGGTTTACAGGCACCATGTTAGTGATGGGTGTGTGTTTATTAGGATTGTGATTATATTTTATGTAGAATACAAGGTTATATACATTATGATTAAGACTAGTAAGACTCTTTGAAACTTTAAAAACAAATCCCAATTCAGTTTTGTTTAATTATTTCAAGTCACTCATTGTACAACATTCAAACAATAAGGTACCTACCTGCCCCACCCAGGTGTGACTACTGCTAGCAGTTGGGTGTGTGTCCTTATCATTCTTCTTCAGGCCTATACAAATGTGTGTGTATGTAATTTTGACCCCTCCCAAAGTGTGTATGTGTGTGAGTGTGTGTATGTATATTCTTTTTTAAATAAAAACAACTTGATACATATCTTTGCCAGTACATATAATTCTATTTCATTCTTTTTAATGGTGACATAGTAAGAGTTTATTATATCAGGGTCAGCAAACTATGACCTGCAGGCCAAACATGGCCCACCACCTAAATAAAGTTATACTAAAATGTAGCCATGCCTATTCATTCCGAGATTGTCTCTGGCTAATTTTGTACTACAACCACAGAGTTGAGAGGTTGCATCAGAGATTCCATGGCCCACAAAGCCTAAAGTGTTTACTATCTAGCTTTTTATAGAAAAAGTATGCCGACCCCTGCAATATAAGGCTCTTTCATTCTCTGTTTAGCCAGTGCCTTATTAATAACATTTAAATTGTCCCCATTTGTTTAGCATTACAAATAATCTCACAATTAATACTTTCAACATTACATCAGTTGATGACCAACATGGGTATCAGTGTGTGAGAATCCAATGTGTCCACACAGAAGAATTTCCTTTAAAAAGAGGCCTCCAAGTTAACAGACATCATGGCTCAAGGGACAACTCCGGGAATATGAGCAATTGCCAAAGTCAACAAGGCTGTACAGAAAGATGCTTTCATAATAAAGAACCAGAGCTGGGCACAGCAGCTCACGGCTATAATCCCAGCATTTCAGGAGGCTGAGGTGAGAAGATCACTTGAGCCTAGTTTGAGGCTGCAGTGAGCTATTTTTCTTTTTTTTAGTAGAGAACGTGTCTCACTGTTATTCAGGCTGGTCTCGAACTCCTGACCTCAAGTGATCTTCCCACCTCGGCCTCTCAGAGTGCTAGGATTACAGGTGTAAGCCACCATGTCTGGCCTGCAGTGCACTATTATTGGGCCACTGCACTCTATCCTGGGTGACAGAGCAAGACCCTATCTTTTAAAATAAATAAATAAATAATAAAGAACCAGAACAGTCAGCAAAGAACATCAAAGCACACTCCAAAGTCCAGGATGAGGTAAGAATTCAGAGAGGCAGGACAATACAGCCAATATTAGCCATCAGTGGCCTACCACCAATGATGGAGGGACATAAAGGAGCCCAAAAGAGATGGGAAAGAAAGAAAAGGAAGTTAGCAATTATCAAGCATATGCCAGGCACATGTGCTTGATACCCTATAGGCCGGCACGGTGTTCAGAATGTTAAATAACCATCATGGCACAGGCATCAGCCAATCAGAGCAGATGTAGACCTTGAATACTGATATCCCTGAGCCGATGTGAGCTGCGGAGTGTCACACTGCCCGTATTCAATGCTCAATTTAATCCTCACAGTAATATGACACCTGACAGCCAAGAGAAGCAACTTTGAGGAAAAATATCAACCCACACAGCATTCCTCCTCCTCCAAGTAAGTCTCAGGATTCGTTCCCCCTCTGCTCTAAACCACCGATGATAGCTGAAGAAGCAATTTCAGAGCACGTGCACAGTCTCAGACGGCAGTGGAGAATGTGGACATGTGTGAGAAGAGTTAGTTATATGTTGCTGTAGATATTCCTCCAAAGAAGATATACAAATGGCCCATAAGCACATGAAAAGATGCTCAGCATTATTAGTTGTTAGAGAAGTGCAAATCAAAACCATGAGATAACACCTCACACCCTGGACTGGCTTTAATAAAAAGACAGACTGTGACAAGTGACGGCAAGGATGTGTAGAAACTCGAACCTGCATATACTGATGGTAGAAATTTAAAATAGTGCTGCTGTGGAAAACAATTTGGCAGTTCCTCAAAAAGTTAAACCTTAGAGGTGCCATATGACCCAGTGATTCTACTCCTTGGTATATGCCCAAAAGAAATGAAAAACACAGAACTTGTACACAAATGTTCATAGCAGCATTATTCACAATAGCCAAAAAACTAGAAATAACACAAATGTTCATCAGCTGATGAATGGATGAACAAAATATGGTATATCCATATAATAGAATATTATGCAGCAGTGAGAAGTACAGATATGTGCTACAACATGGATGAAACTTGAAGATATGCTAAGTGAAATAACAAACACAAAAGGCCACATATTGTATGATTCCATTTGTATGGGATGTCCGGAATCGGCAAATCCATAAAGATAAAGTAAATTAGTGGCAGCCAGAGGCTGGGAGAGGAGGAAATAGGAAGTGGGGATGGGATGATGAAAATGTTCTAGAATTAGATAGTGGGGATGGTTATATAATTTTGTGAATATACTAAAAACCTTTAGAAGGGTGAATTTTATGGCATATGGATAAAATTCTTTTAAAAGTTACATATTATCATACCAATGAACCATTTTTGTCAGTGATTTGCCTTAACATTTCATCCCAAATATCTTCCTATACAAGAGAGAACATTTGCTTCATTTGCTTAATGTTGGCACATCTAACATATAAGTAACAGCTCTACAGACTTGCTCTGGGCCAGACACTACACAAAGTGTTCTACATGAATCAGTGATGTATACTGGGTGAGAGGAGCCACTGTTTATCCTTCTGGACCAGTGGTCCTGGTTGTCTGCCCATTCGAGTTCTGAAGATGTGGCTGGGATGGTGGGCAGCAGCGGTGCGGAGAGAGAGCACAGGGCACAGGGCTCAAAAGAAAACTCAGAACCTTAATAGAGAATAGCCCTGACAGTGTCCAGCAACAGAGGAACAAGGTGAAGTTCAAAATCAGGAACTAGATTGCAGATTAGAATTGGTAAAGAAATCAGATTGAGAAGTGGGTTCCCAAAAAGGGACAATGTTCAGTGCCCCACGGGAATGCTGGTGCTACAACATCTAATCCCAACAAAACATGGTAAATTTAATTTAGGTCTCTATCAAGGGTTCTTGGGAATGCACATGAACTCAGACTGGGGCCAAGATGTGTTGGGTGAGGCACGGGTCTGGGATGTGGAGTACAGGGATGATGCCAGTGTCAATTTCCAAGCCTGGGTTTTCCCTGGGTTCTCATGGAGCAGCGCCTAGGAAAACAAGGGCAGAATCCAGTGCTCTGGGGTGGTGCTCACAGTCAGAGATCCAGGCCAGAGGAAGAGCAATGAAGACAGCAAGACAGAGCAGCAGAGCCAAAACGAAAGGCCAACCCCAGGGATGGGATCATGGGCAGAGCAAGCAATGACGCCTGAAACAACATGTGATCAGTGGCTTTCCCTGGGCCACTGGCTGCTGGGGCCAGAGTATAAAGCAAAGTTATGGAAAACAGAAACACAAACTCAGGGCTCAGCTGGGGGCTAACAGAGCTGAGTTTCCTCCCAACCTGCTCCCTGGAATGAAGGTGGGCCTACAGACTGCATAACAGGGTGCCCACGAGATAGGACAGCATCAGGGAAAGCGAAGGGCAAGCCTAGCAGAGTCTCTTTGCAAAGTGTCAGTCTGAAGGAGCTGGGCAGAAACCAAATTTCAGGAGGCAGGACAAGGATTGGATAGAGCAAGATGTCTGGATAGAGCAAGTGCATCCAGAATGGAAATGGCAGACAGCCCTAAAAAAACTCCCTGGACCTACTGAGGCACAGTCAAATGTGGTTTTTATGCTCCCAGAGAAGGGTACTGATAAAACAGCACACTGGTTCAGACAGAGGCTGTGTCCTCCTTCCCTCCTCTTTCAATCCTACCACCTGGGCCTCCCCTCTGCACACACTCCCTGCCTCTAGGACTGGCTCAAGAATTAGAGTTAGAGAAAACAGCAGTGGGCTCAGCTCTCACTGTGGCCAAGAGCAATTCTGAGTATGACTCCTTAATTGCAGTTTATTTACCCAGACTTTCCATTTCTTCTTCTTTAAATGAAGTTCTCTTTTTACAATTACTTATCAATGAGAACATTTGTTTTAGGCAAAATGACAAGTATTTGTGAATAAGGTAATTCACTGTAGTGTGCATATTACAAAGAAAAGGATAAGCTGTGCTTTTTTTCCTTCTATTCTTGGAAGGAAAAAAAACAATCCTAGATGCTTGCTGAGTGCTCCAGGAGTGGGACACTTGTACATATGTTGCACTTTTCCATTTTCTTATAGTTTTGAGTTACTGGGACTATTATTATTATGGCATAATTTACCTCATCCTGACATATAAGAGTACAGAGGCAGGATATCAGGACAGGCTTCACAGAAAAGCTTGGAGAGATGACGGCAGTAGACTGGAGCAGAAGAGAACAGAGTGGGGAAGGTGCAGAATGACAGAGCTGCACGAGCCGCTGGCCGGCCCATGGTCTGCTGTGGCTGGTGTGCAGGATACAGAGAGGGGAGGGAGTGGGAAGAGATGGATCTGCAGGGGAGGGTGAGATAGTGACAAATCTTGAAAACTACACTAAGGAGTTGCAGAAAATGAGCAGCCAGCAAAAGTTTTTTGAGTAGAGGAAGGACCTAATGGCATTTATATTTTATAAAAAAAACAACAGAGTAGAGAGAGAACAGAATGGGAGAAAGACCAGAGGTTTGGAGATCAGGTAGGAGACAACTACAAGTCGAGAGTAAAGTGATGAATGCCAAAATCCGAGTTTGACAAACTCTTTCTGCAGGGTCACATGGTAAATATTGTAGTCTTTGCACGCCATAGGGTCTCTGTATCAGCTATTTATGCTGTTGTAGCTGGAAAGATGCCATAGATCATATGTAACAAATAGGCATGGCTGTGTTCCAATAACACTTTATTTATAAAAAAGGTGTGTGGGGGGGTCAGGTTTGGCCCATGGGTTGCAGTTGGCATATCCTGGACCTAAAGTAATAATACAAGAACTACTATTTTTTAAGAACTTGACACTTTACAGACATTATTGCTGCTTCTCACAACAACCTTGCAGGGGAGGTATTACTGCTTCCCTTTTACAGATAAAGAAATTAAGGCTGAGAGATGTTGGGTGACTTGCCAGGGTCATAGTGATGGTGTGTGGCAAAGATGGGATTCAAACTCAGGTCTGACTCCAGAGCTGATGGTTATTCCCTGCCACCTACTGGAGGCTGTCCAGAGGAAGGGAGGAGGGAATATATAGGACTGTCAGGTCTCAGCCTGAGAGAATTCACTCACTCACTCATCCATTCATTCCTTCAACAAATATTATGCTATTTACAAAGTACTGGGGATTGAAAGACAAATGAAATATTCTTATCCTTGAGTAGCTCAGAGTCTGGCGTTTGATCCTATAACTGGTTATAGGGGATGAAGAAAAGGGAATGTGGTTTATTAATAAGATCAACGAAGTAAAACATTAAAGTTGCTCTCATCCCTGCTTCCTTCCTTCTAAGCATCCAGAGAGAGTTCTCTGATCCTTTGGGATCACAGACACCTGATATTTTTACTCTCTAGCCTGGATGCATAGGTGGAATTATTGTGAAACTGTTGAAGCTTCAGCTTCAGGGTCCCTCATTTCCTGAAACAGGGCTTCCAAGGCCCTGTATCTAATTTCGCATTTTTAAAGGTTTTTATTTATTTTAGGGGGGCAGTGAGGAGGGGGGTTCAGTTTCCTTTTTTTTTTTTTTTGTTTTTGAGACAGTCTCACTCTGTCACCCAGGGTACAGTGAAGTGGCATCATCATAGCTCACTGCAACCTCCAACTCCCAGCCTTAAGCCATCCTCCTGCCTCAGCCTCCCAAGTAGCTGGGACTACAGTAGATGAGGTTGGGGGTGGTGGCAGTGGTGGTGGTGGTGTACCTCACTCTTGCTCACAGTGCTCTCAGACTCCTGAGTTGAAACAATTCTCCCACCTCGGCCTCCCAGACTGCCAGGATTACAGGCATGAGCCACTGAGCCCAGCCAAATGGTACATTTCTTTTAGAATCATCTGTCCCAAATATATAAGCCTCAGGCCCCCAAACCTGGATCTACCTTGATGAATGTTTTTCAGAGCCAGGTCTGATTGAGACCTATTTGTTAGGAATTACCAGGGGCTGAGCATCCTGTTTTTGGCCCTCAGGAGTTTCTCTCAGGAAAACTAAGAATGTGGGGTTGGGAGCCGCCCTGAAAGTCACAGGTGCAGCCAATCCAGAGTTTCCTCCTACTACATCTACTTCCCATCACCAGCCCTGCCTCACTTCCTTGAAAATACAGCTCGGGGCCCTATAGATTCGGCTGACTCAAGCTCTTTGGAATTCAAGACACCCAGGAATCAATGCTCTGAGAGTCCTCTCAAGGACCTCTCAGTGGGCCATTCAGGCAGGAAAGGACACACACAGTCCTAATGGGGCTGGGGCTGCGACTGAGGCTGTGCTGAGGCTGGGAGCCCACTGAAGGCAGGGCACCAGCAGTTGGAAGGGCTTTCCGGGGCGGGGACATCTCTCATTGAGCTCATCCGCAGGCCTAGTTTTGTATCCATTTGTCCAGGAAAAATCAATTTCTGGAAGAGTTGGCTGTTTTACATTCACCCAAGTCATAAAAGACTCAAAACTAGAATGTTAATAATGGGAGAACACGAGGGAGGCCTAACTCGCAAAATAATTGGCTTTGGTCATTTGCTCTGAGTACTATGTCTTGCCATGCAAACCATGAAGCATACCAAATTACAGGTGGGAAATTTGATGAGTGAGCAAGAATAATACTGTGCCTTCTCAAGGGCAGGTACTGTGCCTGTTTTGCCCATTCTCACATGTCCCGCAGCTACCACAGCGCAACACAGGGGAGGTGCTGAGTTATGAGAACTTGCTGAATGATTAAAGAAAAGGGATGGGCTGTTCATAGGGCAAAGATCCATTTCTTTTAGGATGAACTGACATTCTTTGGGGCTAGTTCTCTCTAAATTAACAGCAGTACTCAATAGCTATCAGAGCAGCTCTATCCTTGGATAATATGAGAGACTATAATTTCTAACCTACAGCTTCCCCTTTTCTGGAGTCCATGCAGCCCACGCACGAGCCTTCTGTTATAACTCATTATCTCCAAAGCAGTCACTTTATTCACTATTACATTCCAGGGCTCTTTTCCAGGGTGTTTTAACTCCTTGATGGGTTTTGGGGAGACTTGGGTGACACCTGCTGCAAGGGCTTACTCATCCATTTTATCAGAATCCTACTTTCCTCACTTTCAGATGACCTCATTTTCTGACCTTTGTTAGAGCAACCAATCCCACATACACTCCGTCTTATCCTTCCAAAGGTCTTTCTATGTGGATTTGTGAGGTACATGATTTTTAGGCACAGTAGAGCAGGAAATGCCTTCATGGAGAATTCAGCAGCTTCCGCAGATAAAAGACGATATGACAGGGCAAACCGTAGGTTTGGGGATCAGGACACCAGTGTTCCAATTTTGGACACATCGTTCATTCATTTCACAAATAAGGGCCCAAAGCCCACTATGATAGTCACGTGCAGGGCTGCTAGAAGTGTGTCGATGAAGAGACACCTACCGCAGCCCAAGGACAGCCCAGTGGGGGAAAGAATGGTTTAATGGCAGTAATGCGGAACAGTAAAAGGAACCTGGAGCACTTCCTGGAGAGCCTCTCCAACCTCACTGCACCCTCAGGATCCCCATGGGTGTTCTTTCAAATGCCAATCTTTAGGCCCCACTCCATAGAGATTCTGATCTCCAGGATCTGGGAGTGTTCAAGAACTTTGGATGTTTACCACAAAGCCCTCCCCCCTCCCTCCACTCCCCTCCCTGAGGGGGATTCTACTGAAGTGGTCCCAACCCACACCTTCCTTCAAGAAATGGTTCACGGAAGCTGAGGTCTACAGCTTATTTTTAAAGGTAGAAGGAGCAGAAACTCACCAGGCACAGAGGCACAAAATGGCACGATCCTACTTTCTGCTCTGAGAAAATGGAGGCCGTGAGCCTTGACTCCTACACCTTCCTGGCCTACACAAACTGACACCTTTGTCTCCATTGACAATCTTCTCTTCAGTGTCAGCAGAGGATGAAGTGTCCTGCCTCCGGGCGAAGCTAACCTCGTCTGGGCTCCTCCTTACCTTTCGCTCTCCCCCCTGTCCCCACCTCCCTGTTCCACACACAGGCACACACCGAACTTCTCAATCTCCTCCCCAGGGTCCTTCCTCTAAGCTTCTAAACACACTGGAGTCTCTCCCATCCAAAAATCCTTTCCTTCACTCTGGGCCTCTCCACCTCCCACCTTCTAGTTTCTATTTATTTCTCAGCCAAGCTTCTTTAAACATAAAAGAAAGAAAAGGCTGGGCGCAGTGGCTCATGCCTGTAGTCTCAGCACTTTGGGAGGCCAAGGTGGGAACATTGCTTGGGCCCAGGAGTTTGAGGCTGCAGTAAGCTACGATCTAGCCACTGCACTCCAGACTGGGTGACAGAGTGAGACCTCGTCTCAAAAAAAAATTTAAGGCCCGGCACGGTGGTTCACGCCTATAATCCTAGCACTCTGGGAGGACAAGGTGGGAGGATCACTCAAGGTGAGGAGTTTGAAACCAGCCTGAGCAAGAGCAAGACCTCATCTCTACTAAAAATAGAAAGAAATTAATTGGACAACTAAAAATATATAGAAAAAATCAGCCAGGCATGGTGGAACATGCCTGTAGGCCCAGCTACTTGGGAGGCTGAGCCAGGAAGATTGCTTAGCCCAGGAGTTTGAGGTTGCTGCAAGCTAGGTTGACGCCAAGACACTCTAGCCCGGGCAACAAAGTGAGACTGTCTCAAAAAAAAAAAAAAAAAAAAATTTAAATTCAAATTTCAAAAAAGAAAGAAAAAAGGGCTATGAAACCAGTACATGTTCATTATAGAAAATTTCAAAACTAAAGGGAAAAAAAGCCCTTCACGCCCTGATCATAAGCTCTCAAAACATTTATGAGAACTGCTTCAATTAATTTTGTTACCAGAGTGTAAACACCTTGAGGTTAGGGACCTGGTTTTCTTTTGCATCCCTGCGCCTGCAGTCAGTAGACACAGAAGACTCAATAAACGTGTAATTTAAAAAATAACATAAATCGTCCATATTACACCCCCATAACCACATTGAGTCTGATATCCATCCAATCCTTATTTTATATATTTCCTTTATTAAAAAACAAAATTGGTATCATGCTGCACGTATATAATTTGGAAAAGGATTATGTTTTATAACGTTTTTCCGCTAAAAACATATCACAAAGATATTTCTGGTGCATTACCTATTCATTCATCACTTCATTTCTAGTTGCTGCTTTGGGTTTGGATAGACCATAACTTAGGTTGTCTTCAGTTTTAAACATTAAAAAGAACATTGTGATAAAAATCGTGTCTAAAATCTTTGCACGTATCAATCATTTAAAAAGGCTAAATGAGTGAAGGTGGGATTGCTGTGTCGAAGAACCGGCAAACGTCTATGGGTCTTGAAACCTACCATGAAATCCTGCTGTGGAATGGTTGTAACAATTTACATTCCTTTCTTGACATCCTCATTGTCATCATGTATTACTAAAAATATTTTTTTGCCAACTTAGAATAGCATCTCCTTTTAATTTGTATTATTTGATGCCTAGTGGTTAGGCATTGTTTATATGCTTATTTCAGCTCATCTTTTGAAAGAAGTCCCCTCTAGCTACTCTGTTTCTTGGCTTCCCAGGACTCCCTTGTGCCTACTACAGTGAGGCTTCTCACTCTGTTCCTTCACTGACAGATGATATCTGTGTTCTGAAATCCAGGGGCTGCGCTTCGGTCTGTCTCATGAGGTAACTCTGCTGGGTGGACACCACTGGTCTCTCCTTCTGCTTCCATAGCCTCTCCTGGCCACTGTTGTTCTCCGGTGTAGATTTCTTCTCTGTGGGCCCCTCAGTGTCATTATTGCCCAGGGCAGTACAAGAGACCACAAAAAAGGAGTATGACTTGTGGTGAGGAGCCAAGATCACTCTGAGTCTGGAAGAGAGATGGTAGCAGCCTGGAATGGCTTGGTGGCCATGAGAATAAACGAAAAGGGGTGGACCTGACAGATGTTTAATGGGTAAAACCCACAGGATTCGGCAACTGATTGGCTATGGAAGACAAATGGGATGGAAGAATCTAGGATGACTGTAGAGTTCCATCCTGGGTGACTGACGAGGTTCATGGTGACCCTACTCAATTCAATAGGGGAGAGAGGAAGAGCACAGATGGGAGAGAAGATGATGAAAGTGGCGTCCCAGAAAGTGAGAGGGTGGCTAACAGCACCAAAAGCTGACCAATCAGATCAGTTAGGTTATAAAGTTAAGGAAGAGGAGTGACAATTCTTTCAAGAAGCTTGTCTATGGAGAGAAAAAAGCAATACGGTAATAACCAGAGGGAGTGTAGGGTTGAAGGATTATTTTTTTAGCTGAAGGAAGTGGACCAGTAGAGGTTGAAAGTACAGTACAGGTGCCAAGAGGGTGGCTGAAGGAGCAAGACACCACAGATGGGGTGAATTAGAATCATAGCAGAGTTGGGGCTGAACAGGAAAAAGGGCATCGCCATTCTGGGATGGCAGCGAGGATGAGGCAGCAGGACGCAGATGTACAGATCCCTCTGGAGGATCCTGGCGGGAAGAACAAGTTTCTGGTTTTTGAACTTTCCTTCCTCTGTAAATTAGAACATGAGGTTCTCTACTGTGGATGTGGGTTAGTAAGCAGTTGGAGCCATGTGGTAAAGGCTTATAATAATCTGAGAAGAATTGCAGAGGGTACTGACCAAAGACAGACTGCTCGATGGCACTGAGGCCCAACTGCAGTTGGATCCCCTAGATTTGTAACAGCCCCAATCTGTACACCTGTATCATTTTTAGCTGCTAAGTTCTGCACCCCAAGAAAATATAGGTGGGGAGAAATTGAGTCATGCAATTGACTCAGGACTGGGAGCTGGTAGACCTGGTGCAATTTGAGGATGAGGGGTCTAGGGAGGTGAAGGTATGAATGAGAAATCTAAATTGATTACAGGGCACCAGTTGGGTCAGGCAAAAAATGGGATTAAAAGGAAAAAGAAAATAAGACCAAGTAGAAACATCAAAGGATTAGAGTCCTAAAGAAGTAAAAGAATAGATTCAGTGGTAGAGAATAACAAAACTAGAAAATACGAAGTTACAGTAAGACAGGATTATTAGAGACCGAAATATGGTCACAAGAGGGGAACGCATGGTGGAAGGTAAAGTGCCAGATTTGAAGAAATCAAGGCATGGGAAAGCTACGCTTGAAACAAGAGTGGTGGAATTTGGGATGAAGACTGTAAAGCAGATTCAAGGCCTCAGTGACTCTTGCACAGTGACTGTGAGACTGGCAGAGAACATAAAGCTGGTGAGGTAACCAGATGGCATGAGCCTTTCTCACCCTTTCCAGGCCTCAGGGAGGTGGCCTGGAACCTGTTAGCATCAGGGCCTCTGGAGTACAGTGGGGCTCCAATCCCAGCTCCACCAGTGACTACCTATGTAGCCCTGGCTAAGTCAATTAACCTCTCTGTGCCTCACTTGCCTTATCAGTAAAATGAAGACATACTAGTACCTACAAGGTAAGTGCTCAGAACAAGGCCCACCACAAGTACCACAGCACTCCTTACACTTCAGCACCACTATCATTTCTCATTTGAACAATGAGAGGGTTGTAACAGTCTGACGTAGAGACTCTCAAACTTTTTGGTCTCAGAATCCCTTTACACTCTTAAAAATTATTGAAGACTCCAAAGAACCTTTTTAAAATGTGCATATCTATCAATATTCTTATTAGAAATTAAAACTAAGAAAATACTTTTAAAAATACTCATTTGCTTAAAAACAATAAACCCATTACCCCATAACATAAATATTTGTAAGAAAAATAAATATACTTTTCAAAAAAATGTGGAAACATGACATTGTTTTACAATTTTACAAATCCCTTTAATGTTTGTTTTAATTGAACACAGCCAGATTCTCTTATCTACTTCTGCATTCTATCTGTTGAAATGTGCTGTTTGCTTAAAGTATGAAAACCCTAGCACCTCATTGATCCCTCCAAAGTCTTGGGGACCCTGGACCACACTTTGATAACCATTATTTTAAGCTTTCTTCCAGTTGTAAATCATTCATTCACTCACTCACTCATTCAACACTACTGGATCCCAGAGACAAACATAAACCACGTGAACCATGTGGTCACTTCCTTGGAGGAGTCTAGCTGAGAGAAAACAAGTTAAAAATTACAGCACAGCATGAATGAGCACAGAGGAGGAAGTTAAGAAGTTACTGGTGAGCTTAAAGGAGGCAGGGAAGGCTTACCCAAGTACAGGGAATTTGAATGTCCTATGCTCCCTCTAAACAGAAGGAAGAGTACATGCAAAGGCCCAGAGGCAGAGATCAGTGTAGTACAAGAAGGAAACACAGGGTGCCTTGGTGGAAGGAAAAGTCAGTATGCTGGAAAAGCATGTTGGCCATCCCATAGACAACAGGAAACTGGGGTGATGAGAGCTTGCTTCTCTTTTTTTTTTTTTTTTTTTGAGACAAGGTCTCGCACTGTTGCCTGGGCTAGAGTACTGTGGAGTCATCATAGCTCACTGCAACCTCAAACTCCTGGGCTCAACCCATCCTCCTGCCTTGGCTTCCCAAAGTGCTAGTATTACAGGCATGAGCCACCGTGCCTGGCCTGCTTTTCTTTTTTTTAAGTCTGATATAATTTACAGAAAAGTAAAATTTACCCTTTTAGGTGTATGGTTGTAAGTTTTGACAGGTTGTAAGTCTATCCAGCTAATGTTAAACAATACCACAATCAAGACATAGAATATTGTCATCACCTCAAAAAGTTCTCTGCAGTCAATACACCTGCAGGTAACCACTGATCTGATTTGTCCCTATAGTTTAATTTTTTACCTTGAAATAATTATATACTTACAGGAATTTGCAAAGAGGGCCCATGTACACTTTTCCCATAATGGTAACTATGAAAAAATATCAAAACCAGGAAATTGACATTGGTACAATACTATCAATTATACTTCAGATCTTATTCAGATTTAACCAGTGCATTAGCTTGCATTAGCTTGCATTAGCTTGTTTTAAGGAACATAACTATGCCATAGTATGAAAGAAGGGTTGGCTTGGCAAGGAAGACACAAGTTAGCTACTACTGTCCACAGAGAAAAGGAGAACTTGAGGTGCGAGGAGAGGACAAGAGGAAAACATTTCTGGAGTGGAATAGAAATCATTTGGTGGGCAATTTGGTATTAAAGTTTAAATTAGGCCAGGTGAAGTGGCTCACACCTGTAATCCTAGCATTCGAGGAGACTGAGGTGGGAGGACTGTTTCAGATCAGGAGTTTGAGACCAGCCTGGGCAAGAGAGAAACCCCATCTCTAGTAAAAATAGATAAAATTAGCCGGGCATGGCGGCACACACCTGTAGTCCCAGCTACTCGGGAGGCAGGAGAATTGCTTGAGCCCAGGAGTTTGAAGATGCTGTGAGCTGGG
>CAUYRT010072906.1:0-25524 GCA_963574885.1 Lepilemur ruficaudatus
CATTTACAGTACAATGTTTACAGTCACAATTTGTAGTGAGCTGATTTCCCAAAATATATTACCACTCAAGTTGACTTATCCTGTTACATTCAAAAACCTACTCCGTCAAAGTAGTCCATAGAGTACATACATAGTGCTCCAACTGTATCTACGTACAACCAACACTCCATTTTAAGTGTAGAATTAAATGATTTTCAGTTTTTTAATATAATAAAATATTTTTTAGACTGGACGGTCCTTTTATAAAACTCAAGCTCTTAATTTTACAAATGAATACATCTTAGGCAGTAAAAAGTTTGTGAAGTGACTTATTTAAGATCTCATTGCTAACTGATTTCACAGCTGAAACTGCAAATTAAATTCAGACATTACTTAAAAGTTCCTATTATTTGATGCCTACTTAGGTGTTCTATATCCTTTCCTCTTCTAGGCTTTCCCAGTTGTACCTGTTTCAACTATGTTTTAACATGTGTGTTTCCAGATGGTTTGCGAAAGGGAAATTTGTCTTTATTTCTTTGGCCTTTACAAGCAGGGAAGCGCTAGCTTCCTAACACAGAAGAAGCTTCTTTTTGTTATTTCTAAGTATACCTGAACCAGCAGGGTTATTTTTTTCAGGGAAGAGGAAATGCCCTTACCTTCTCTCTCTGCTGATTTCTGTAGCCACTAGCAGGAGAAACAGCCATCCTGTAGTAGCAAAAGTAATGATTTGCTTCCTGGAGCTTGAGAGAGACCTTTCTTGCCACCCTCAAGAAATGCACATGGCTAGCGTGCTTGTCTATTTCAGCTTTGTCCCTGCACCAGACACAGTGTGTGCACCTCTCTAGAGACATTCACGTTCCTCTGTCCCATGGGTCTTGACTGGTGGCAGCCCTCACCCACCAGGGTGGGTGTGCCCTTTCCCACAGTCAGAAAGCCCACGCAGCTGCTGCTGGGCCCTTGTCTCCTAACACCCAAGGTTGCCTCTGCCTTGCTCAGGAGCCAGTGTCAGACTTCCTTCGGCAACCTTCCATCACCATCACATCCGCCTTATCAGGAGCCTCAGGCTGACCTAACCCAGCTCACAGAGGTTCTGCTTTCCCAGAGGGCTGGTTAACACAATCCAGACATACCATCATCATGGGTTTCAAATTAAAAATAATTTCTTCATTGACAAAACATATAGCACTAGTGTTTTTGCCCATTCTCAAGATTGGGCATCGGCATAGAGAAAGCTTAATGATTTCCCTAGAATTTCTTACTATTCCATCAATGAATTAGGAAAAAAAAAAAAGTTAGCCTCTTGATTTCATCTCACCTTGACATTTTTACTGCCCTGTGCCTGTTTTTGTTTCTTCCCCCCCCCAGATTATCTGTAGGGAAACATATAATGGTTAATTTCTTCCTAAAGAATAATTCATCTAGGGCAGTGAATGCTCCATACATCTGCGAGGCTCTTAAGTATCTCATGCATTATGTGGTCCAAATGGCTACATTAGAAAAAAAAAGTTTCCAATTAGTGAAATTTAAATATGGAATTTCTTTGAATAGCAATTCTCCTTTCATATGCTACAACATCCTGATCAATGGCACCAAAAAGCAAGAGGTTTCTCTTATTGCTATATATTTTTATTTCCCTCCAAATATCAATGCCACATCAACTGTTAATCTGAAAAACCTCATTTAATGTCAGCTTGCTCACAGTTATGAAAATTCAGGTAATGTATTCCTGTTACTAATTGTATTTGAGAAAGTGTTATTAATTTCATATATCAAGTTCGTAGTGGCCATCTGTTCCCTCCGAACTGCTGCGTCTCCCTCCATCTGCCCTGTTTTTCTTCTGCTAATCGGGTGGCAAGGGCTCAGATGATCGGGAAGTTTCTCCCTGACTTTTGATTTGTCACTCATCATCAAGCCAGCTGTGCATTTGTAACAGACTCCTCCGACGGGTGGTGGTGAATTTAAATCTGTCTGATTTTCTTTCTTTTTTTTTTTTTTTAATAAAACTTTTTTTGTCAAAAAATGTTTAAAGGAAGCCAGATTGTATTTTCTACACTGTAAAATGTGCTTTGCTGCCACTAATTTGGCTGCATCTGCACTCTCATGAATATAGATGAAGGTACATGGCCAGGATATTATTAGGGACTGCAGCGAGCAGGGAAGAATTTTAAATGCAGCAAAAGATACCATAGTTTAGATTTCTGAGAACATTAGGACAAACTAACATGAAATTGCTGACATTTGCTAACTTGAAGTTCAAGACGAGTTTTTGAATCTTAACCACAAAGATTCTCTTTTGAATATTTTTGCATGTGTGTGGTTGGACAGGGGAAAGAGGTTAAGAGAGAGAAGGATTCTGGAAGAATATTATTAAGTCCAAAATGTTTTCATGTTATATCTTTTCACCTCTTCTCCCATAAATCATGGAGTCAGTCTGCAAGTGATTTGTTGGAATTAATATCTCATAATTAAGCAAGCAGGGCACACCAGTAGCTAACATCAGGACTTTCTGAGTAACTTGGACTCACCCTATGGGATCAGATGTTATAAGCTTACAGATTCAGAGACTTGAAGATGAACCTAGGATACTAATTATTTGCTGTTAGTGATTATTTGTTATATATTATAGTGCTAATAGCAGGTTATAAGTAGTACATATTTACTAAAATGTCAGCCATCTTCTCTGATCAGCATTTTTCCCAAAGTTCAATAAACAATTGCATCACTCAGATGTTTATGATGATTAGACAAGTTTTATTTTGCCTTCGAAATGATCCAGTATAGCTTGGTAGGAGAAAATATTCAACCCACAGTCACTAAACATTTACTGAAAGTGCACGTTTAGGAACAGAGAGAAACCCAAAATAATGGGACAATATCTGTCCCCAAGAAACTTAACATCTATTTTAAGTTTGATTACTAATAGATGCAATTAAGTTAAGACTGGATTAGGGTGGGCCCTAATCCAATAAATCTGGTGTTCTTATAAGACAAAGGGAAGAGACACAGAGGAGACACGGGGAGAGCACAATGGAAGCTGAGATTGGATGATGTATCTACAAAGGCCAGGAACACCCAGGGTTGCCAGCAGCTACCACAAGCGAGGAAGAGGCAGAGAAGGATTCTTCCCTAGAGGCCTGAGAGAAATTCTGGCCTTGCTGACACTTTGATTTCAGACTTCTACTCTCCAGAACTGAGAAAACAAATTTCTGTTGTTAAGCCAGCAAGTTTGTGGCAATTTGTTACTGCAACCCTAGGAAACTAATACAATACCATCATGTAATTTAAGAAATAAAAACAAGAAGTTTGACCAATTCATTTTTCTTTAGTTTCTAAAATTTATGTTTAATTTCAACAGAGGGATTCAAAAGTCCTCGTGTTTCCTAGCATCATGAGGGAGAGCACCCACTGACAGTTTAAAGTTTCTGAAGTAGCTTCCTTTCTTAAAATGTTTTTCATAAAAACAAAATGATTGTGTAACCGCCACAATTTTTATTAACTCTGGTAATTTTACCAGAGTTAGTGATGGGAGGAAAATGACCAAAGAAATACCAGATGTACATTATTTCAAGGAACAATGAGAAACTAATATTTTTCATTACTGTAACTTCTTTAACCATCTTTTGTTGGGGAAATTATGTTCTTGTGTTTTTCCCCAGGGATTTTTCCTTTTTTCTTAGGGATGCTGCTACCAAGCCAGAATTAATTTCCAGTTCCATTTTTTACCTTGTCTTTTGATATAATTTATTATTTATGAAAGATCACTTCGTACATCTGCTTGTCTACTAAAAAAAAAATATGAGATGCCAATATGTGCCCTCCACATGAGAATTTTGAGGGTTTCCAGACCTGTCCAGATCTTTAAGAACTAAAAATTGAAAACATAACCTACACGCCCTTTCTGTCTCTTGCCAATGTCTATTCCCCAGGTCTTTCTGTGCCCACCACAAAAGTCCCCACAGATCCTGTGGTGGTCCCTTCCTTTCCTCATCGTCTAAATCTCAATGTTTTCCAGCTCATTGAGATGAGTTCTTGATTGATGTCAGTACTCAGTAATTCTAAAAACTGAATTCTTTGAATTGCCCTAAATGCTGCCCTTTCTACACAACCTTGCAAATCAAAGTGTGGCCAGGGACCACCAGCATCGGTATCACTCGGGAGCTTGGTAAAATATAGGCTCTCAGGTCCCTGAATCAGAAAAAAGCATTTCCAAATGTCTCTTCACGTGATTTGACTATACATTGAAGTTTGAGAAGCAGTGCCATACAACATATTATTGTTTTGCCCTGCAAATTTCCAAAGTGAGTCTTGCAGTACCATTATGTTCTGGGACACAGAATGACTCTTCTTGGGACCTGCCTTTCTCTATGTTAATAACAGTATCCCTCTTTCCTATTTACATAAATCAAAATCTTTAACATTTGTGGAATTTGTGTGTGGGAAAAAAAGAGTAGACGAAGACCCCAGATCATAGGTATTATCCAGTGGTCTCACTATTGATGCTCATCTAATGCACCATTTTGACATATGCCAAGACCTTGGAATATCGTTAATGATATTAACAGAATATACACTAACGACACGGAAGAGAAGACCAGCCCATTTAAGCAATAGTTCTGTTTCCTTTCCCTAGGTACATAATGAAGTAGATTCACTTTTCCCATGACACTGGGCTGCCTGATATTTTGCTGTGTTACATGACGTGTTTCAGCATGACTAATACATCCCAGCTGGTCTCAACAGCAGGAAAATGTGTCCTGGGGGGAGGGGGTGACATGGTTAGGAAGTTCCGCATGCGCAGACAGAGGAGGATCTGTTGTGTCTATGATTAGAGTTGGGGGCGGAGTGGGAAGAAAGAATGAATGAAAAGGGTGGGGAAACGAGGAAATCCCAGGAGTTCTGGAGACTTGAAATTTTTCAAGCTGTCATTTACCTTTGCAAAGTTGTGGTTGGTGACTGTGTTTACAGGCTTGGGTCTGTAAACAGCACATGTGCAAACCGTTAGCTATTGTTTTGAGAATGACAGTATGGCCAATAATTTCAATTTCAGTGTTTAAGCATGAACCAGATGACGCTATGTTTTATTTAAAACTGGGCATGTATCATGAGGGTGGAAACTTGTACCTCTCAAACACTTTTATATTGTGTGGTGTGCCATATGTTGCCTGCTTTTAGGTTTTTAAAGTGATTGCCTACTGCCTAAAGGTAGTTAGCTTGTCTCAAGATTACAATCCAAATCTTGCTGGAGGGCAGAAATGAACCCATTAATTTAACATCACACTAATGGGATTGGTATAAAGGTGTTAATTCTACTCAATATTCCTTAAGGATTAGATTGATAGTTTAGTAAGAAAGGAAAGCAGTAGAAAATCAATATATAAAAGGTACAGGGCCATACAAAAGATTTTGCCAAAGTGTTTCTAAGTTGTCTAAAACAACAAATAAAAAAGCCAAACTTGTTAGCTAGATGAAATCATTTCTAACTTAAGATTCTTTTGAAAATCTTAAATTACAAAGTAAATCTTCCTTATTTTACAACTTTGGATGGAAACCAGTTTCTTGCTCCCTATTTATTCTCAATAAAGACAAGAATGCGTGCTAACATTTGCTCTGACTTATCCTGGATATATATTCAAGAAAGTTGCTGGATGCATATTCTAGCTGAATATTTAATGTTGATAAGATTTGGGCAGGTCATTGAATACAAGAGCCCTGCCCTCTGGGATTGCTTTTAAAAATGAGTATCTGATGTTTAGCCAAAGAGAGAGGCACGGAGCTCTGAAATGACGTCCACCAGCTAAGCGCAATTAGCTTGTGTGGCCCTTGGCCCTTTTGAAAACATGGGCAGCAAGGAGAGAGGGACGAGCGGGTGAAGCCTGCCCCACGCTTTGATAAGTGTCACATGAATTCCTGTTTTTCCTTAAAGGAATGGTTCTCTAATCTTTGGGACTTCAAGGCCTAAACTCCTAGATAATTGTTTTTGCTGGGCTGTATTTTTCCAAACATTTTGTTCCTGAGAATCCATTTCTATCTCCCTCAAAAGAGGTGCTTTGTTCCCATACTTCCACCTTGCTAAGTCATCATCCGAAATACCATCACCACTTAATTTGCTTGATACTAGCACCCATGTTAAACTAATATCTTCCTTTTTAAAAAATTGACAGTTTATAACAGGATTTCTTATCAGGTAATAATGGTCTGGGTTTATTTTAAAAGCCCTTTCTTGTTAACATAAAAAACAAAACCCGTCCGTCCATGACAGAAGATGAGGTTTCCCTCTAGGCGGGGTTCAGACAGTTTCTCTTTTTTTGTTTGGCTCTCTTCTTTTGTAAGATGTGACCAGCAGCCTGTATTTGGAGGCCTGGGAGGGAAGAGATTAAGTTCTCCTCAGCTGGCCGTCCGAGGGTGTGGCTTTTTAACATTTTGGCTAACAGATGGTGACAAACCAACAGGTGCACCCAGATCACTGCACCAAGCTTTTTACATCTGCTGGGCGCACAAACAGTGCGCTCGCCACAGCTCCCCCACGCCAGCTGGGACCTTGGCTGCCGGAGTGCCTGGCCGCAACAAGGTGCAGAGAGATGGAGGCTGGTGACCTTCAACTATTAACCTGCTGATGTGATGTGCTTTAGAGGATAAGCAGGGCAAGAATGCTTTGATCTGAATATTACACAGTGAAAAGAGGAACAAAGGGTGTGGAACCGGAGGTGAAGTGAGGAAGTGGCAGGCAGTTTTGCTCACAAAATAGGCTGTTCAGGCTTTGACAGCTTCTCTCATTGAGGCCAAAGATTTTCACTTTTAGCAAAGACATTGGTCTATGTTTATTGGTGTCCTAGAAAATCATTTTTGCAATGGACTAAAAAATGCTGAATGCAAACAGCCTACAGAATCCTGGAGACAATTCTCTTTGCAATAATAACAACCAACCTTTAGTATGCACTTGCTGTGTACAGTGCTCTTCCTGAATGATCTCATTGCATTTTTACGATAAGCTTATAAGGTGGGCACTGTTGTTCCCATTTCACAGCAAAGAAACCGAGGCACAGAGAGACTAAGGGATTTACAACTGGAAGAGAGCAGAGACAGTACTTATTGGTTCAACATGATTTAAATACACATTTATCGAAAGTCCACTATGTGCCAGGCACAGGCCTATGTGCCAACTCTCCAAACCACGTAGGCCTGACCCCAAAGCACCTGCCCTGAACAGCTACGTGGAACAGTTCGGGATTAACTCCCTTTAGTCCTCCATTTACTTGAAGGTGTAGAGAAGAAAAAATATACTTGAGGTCACGAGAAGTTGCAATCTCACATATTAAGCCCATCCTGAAAGGGTAGGGACTTTTTATTTTTTGTGCGGTTTTTTTGGCCTGATTATCAAGTTTCTTATGTCCCCTGAAAGAAGGTCATGCCCCCATGCTGTTTTACTAATCTGATCGTTAACCCTATTTAAAGTCGAGGATTTCGAGACTTAAGAATTCTCTCTCATACACCCTTATTTTTCAAGTTGAGGAAAATTCCTCACAGAACTGTCTCCTGGGGTTCTTCAGCTCTGTGCTACCAAACAGGGACTGGAACTCCAATTTCCTCATTTTCTACCCTCGATTCAAATCTATTTTTTCCACACTAGATTGCCTCATTTCCATTTCCATGTGTTTCATGCTCATCTTTGCAAAGGATTTGGGAAAATAGTTGTAACAGGCAGGATGCCACCTCCAGCCTCAGCTGTCAGTGCACAACCTTATGCCTGCACCGCGAGAAGCAGACACAGCAGGGCCACGGTTGCCGGTTGCCGTCAGGGAAGGAGCCACTAACCTGGCGACCTGACAGATCTGAACTAAAGAGGAAGGCCAAGAGGAGGGTGAGTGGACTTAGGAAGAATGGTAACTTAGAGGGGGTAGTCTAGGAACCTATGGGTATTTATTTTTAAAGAGATTATATCCTGGGACTGGCCGGCAGCAAGAAGCCAAATAAGACCAGCCAGGGTCAAAGTCCTTGGCCTTAAAAACACCACAAGCTCCTAAAATAATTCCAGCCATAGCAGGAGGCGTACTGAGAACCATTAATATGCACCTGTCTTGATCATAATCTGCTGAGGAACTGGGGAAGATCCGAGCCAGTGAGCAGAAATGTAAGCCCTGTGTCTTTGAGGATATAGGGAGCAGGAAAAGCAGGAGGAGAAGAGGAAAAGGATCCAAGGGCTGATGACCTCAGTGAT
Organism: Lepilemur ruficaudatus; assembly: GCA_963574885.1. Taxonomy (NCBI): domain Eukaryota; kingdom Metazoa; phylum Chordata; class Mammalia; order Primates; family Lepilemuridae; genus Lepilemur; species Lepilemur ruficaudatus. The sequence goes on from CAUYRT010072906.1 coordinate 8,195, forward strand.
CATAGCTCCTCTGTAGTCACACCCTGCAGCAAGCAACTTCAGAGATGCCAACCTGCAGCTCTCATCCATTGGGTTCCCTACTTAGCCCCGTAGCATTGCTGGAATTCCTGGCACCAAGTAGAGCCTCTCTATATATGTTAAATAAATGATAGAATGCTGCTTCTCAGTAAGAAATGTGTATCTTAAAATAAAAAAAAGAAAGAAAGAAAGAGAGAAAGAGAAAGAAAGAAAGAAAGGAAAGAAAGAAAAGAAAGAAAGAAAGAAAGAAAGAAAGGAAGGAAGGAAGGAAGGAAGGAAGGAAGGAAGGAAGGAAGGAAGGAAGAAAGAAAGAAAGAAAGAAAAAGAAAAGCGTATCTTTCAAATCCAGGCATTTAATTCCTATAGGATTTTCAGCAGTGGCCATAGTGACAAGTTAGTTCAAATTTATAACAGCCGATACCTGCTGTTCAGGAATCATGGGAAGTGTGGCTCTTAGTAGTTAAGAAACCAATGCCAGTAAAAATCTTAGGTTTCTTTAAATAAGAAAATGTTTCCTTAATAAAATTTGGTTGAATTTTTGCTGCTCTCCTTTGAAAAGATTGAGGAGTTAGAGATAATCATTTAAATGACCTATAAAATAATTTTTGATTGAGGCTATGAGAGAAAAGTTAGTTCGTACTTGACATTTTCAATTTCTTTGGTTACTCCTTTATTAGAGCCCAGGTATCAGTGCACACACAGACTTGTGATTTCCATATACCTTTGTATAAACACACACACTTAGTGCCAAAAATGATTTGTCCAATCAGAGATTACGCTTCTATTTATCCATCTTATTCCTGGCCTCCTGTGAACTTATATGCCTAAGGTGGGCACACAGCTATCCCAGAGAACCTCACCCAGTCTCAGAGCTTCAGGTTACGTGGGACGTTTTTGTGCTTGCTTGTTGACTGCTGCTATACAGCCTGGTGGGTTTTTTAAGCGTATTGGAATGGAAAACTCAGTTACTTTTGACTCACACTAAATAGTTATCTATCAAACTGTGAGTCCCTCTCTGCTCTGTGGGTGTATTTAAAATTAGGAAGAGCACAGCAATCACTTGTCTTAGTGAACACAGTGACTTGCCTTGGGCCATATAAGAGCAGCCAGGCACATTGCCAGCTCTGACAGTGATGGCGGGTTCCGGGGCGTAGACTCAGGGAGCCTCATTTCGAGTGTTAGATGGATCTTTGAGCAATGCCCATACGCATAAACTGCAAAAAGATGCCACAACAGTATTAACCCCACAGCTAAGATTAGCTGAGAATGTTTTCGATCTTCACAGTCAGAATCTGCTTCTCAGGTGAAAACTGAGCAGTAAATGCCAGGACACTGTGAGAACAGGTGTGTCAACCTCTGTCTGGGACTTGGGGAGGGGAAGCAATGAGCTAAGAATGGCCAAATCAGAAGTTCGTGGGTGAGCAAACTCTTAAACAAGTGTGCCCGGACTTATGAAGCTTGAAAATGCCCTCTTTGGCACGCTGCCTACAATACAGTTTCACATAAAGAAGCACTTTATAGAGTGTGCTGCATGAAACACTGTTCCCCAAGGTACGCACCATGTAAAAGTCACATGCCGTATCCCACTCCAGCCCAGGAGTACGTGAAAACCCAGAAACATCCTGTAGTAAAACACTCTGTTTAGCACAAAGCTTCTCTATTTGACAAAAACAAAAAACGAAAAGCAAACCAAAAAACCTCTAAAAACTATTTTCATGCAATTACCTTTTACTGTCTTTCAAAATAGTTTTCAGTTGTACACACTTTGGGAAACATGATCTAAATGGCAATTCCCATATAACTAACATCCTACAGAAACCAAAATGCAGCATTTCTGAAACCTTAAAGGGTGTATTTAAGTCAACATTCTGGCCTCCCCTGGGCAGTAGAGTTTATTATGTCTCCTTCCTATTGCACTATCCTTCAAATTTGAGGCATTGTGTGTGTTGATATTAGCTTGGATCCAATACATAGATAAATCAATTGTGTTTTTTCTTACCTATTTTAGTAAGAGACCATTGCAACAAAATGCACTTGAATTCCTGTTCTGTAACCTTAAGCTAACATGGAAATCCACTCAACAAAATGCAGTAGCCTACTTGCATAGGAACTGAGAACAGAACACGAAAGATCCTTCCTGATTGAGAAAGTATAACTTGATCCAGCTTCTTATTAGTACTGCCGGAACCTAAGTGAGCGTGAGAAGCTATAGACGAGAATACGCTGACCTAGGTAGGAGATTCTTTTCTACCAGCAGCTGTTTTATTGCTATTCTTCAAGCCAGGTGCTAGGCTTCCTGGGGCCCACCTGCAGGGTTGACTTCATGGGTGTGCCACCTGAGCAGTCCCACAGGGCCCCACACTTAGAAAGACTCCAGGCTTAGTTTAATGCTCTGCTGTTGCCCTATTGAAATTTTTAATGATTTTTAAACAATGGCCCCAGATTTTTATTTTGCATAGGACCCTGCAAATTATGTAACTGGTCCTGTCCACCTGGGGAAAGTGAACCTCTCTTCAGGTACCATTCCTCAGAAAGAGTAACTTGCTTGACTGACACAGCATACCAATTGAAGTTGTACTGTTTATTAGTTTAAATACCGTTTGGTAGTAAAATCTGAAGCTTCTTGAAGATGTTATTGCGCAATCATGAAAATACAAAATTTGGAGTCAGAGAAAAGTAGATTCGAACCGTAGTATACATCCTTTACTGAAGTCTGGACCTGAGCATTATTACGTAGCTTCTCTGGGCTTCATCTTCGGGACCATGTGGACAGCTGTGCAGCTCCTGCTTTGCACAAGAGCTTGCCGTGGCAGCCAAGGGAGCAAGTGGAGCTGAACTAAACCCCTTGCTGCTGTTGCTAAGCCATCTGTCCTGGCACATGCATTTGTAATTTGCACAAAGGTGCTACAAAAGCTATTAATGGCCCTGCCCAGCTTTCTCATTTTTTAAAATGGAAAGCATGCTTACTGTCTCTCATAGATTGAGATAACCTATCAAGTATCTGTTGATCACTCCATACCTGTTAAATCTCTTTCCTAAAAATAAGTATTACAGAATTCTGGAAAGACAAAGAAAATGTCAGGTGATACCTAAACTCACAGTATATTATAATATTAATTAATTAGTTAAGCATATGTGTGTCTGTTTATACCTATTCACTCATGAACACCACACATGCATCGTAAGTACTAATGTAGATGAAGTGTACTATGATGCTAAATTCCAATTTCTCTTGGCTAACAAACTTCGCTCATATTGTTGCTGTTGTGCATTAAAGCCTCTTCCATACTTCTCACTAGCATCAGAATGGTTATTTCTGTCATAAAGCTTCTATGATAGTTTCAGTGAATACTCAATTCTCTCATCTATATTCATCTAAAGTCTAGTTTTTAAGTAGTTTTTCTTTTCTTTCAATCTAGTATATTGGTAAAAGCATGAACTTCCAAGAGTCAGGCAGTCCTGACTGCCTGAATTTCAGCTTTTATTAGTTTCCCAGGGCTGCTATAATTGCCACAAACCAGGTGACTTAAAACAACAGAATTTTATTCTCTCGTAGTTCTGGAGGTCAAAAGTCCAAAATCAAGATGTTGAGAGGTTTGATTTCTTTGGGAGGGTCCGAGGGAGAATCTGGTCCATGCCACTCTCTTTAGCTTCTGAGGGCTGCCAGAAAGCCTTGACATTCTTAGGCTTGCAAATGCATCACTCCAATCTCTGCCTCCATCTTCACATTACCTTCTCTGTGTCTGTGTCTCAACTGCCCTCTGTCTTATAAAGACATCTGCCATTGGGTTTAGGTCCTACTCTAAATCCAGGATGTTCTCATCTTTAGATGTTTAACTTGAATTACATCTGCAAAGACCCATTTCCCAAGCAAGGTTACGTTTACAGGTTTTGGGGATGAGACACAGACACACATTTGCGGGGCCACCATTCAACCCGCTACACTATGCCTGTGGCCTTGGCTTGTCACTTAATGCTGCTCAGCCTCAGTTTTCATTGTCTGTAGAGTGGAGATTAAAATGCTTACTGTAGAACTACAATTAGGATTAGAGTACCTTAGATAAAATGTGCAATGCTTACCACATAATGCATCCAAAACGAATGCTAACTACGATTATTATTATGTAGAGTTTTTACTATTTTTTTTAGTGTCTACTGCACAGATTCATCATTTATACACATGCAGTAAATAAATGTGGGTGTCTTCTGATGTGTGCTCTGTACCGTTGGCAGCTTTAGTTGCCTGCCAGCACCTAAGGATGGCATCTTCCCTTCCCAGACAACTCTGACTCTAGGTAAGAAGAGAACAACTTTGAGACTGAGAGTTACTTTAAAGTATGTATCTCCAATACCATGGAAATCACCATCCACAGTGCCTTCCCATATGCTACTTTCACATGTCTCTCTGCACTAGCCTCACTCAGCACCCTGGAACCCAGGAATAAATGATTAAGGAATCCACTGAACAGTATTCAGCAAGCATTTATTCAACAACCCTTTATGTGCCTCTTTGATGACAGAAGAGATGGTAAAACCAAGAGTTTTTGGAAAGCAAGAAAGTAAACACTGTAAGGAAGTCTATCACTTTTTAGATTTTTATTTATAGCGTGGAAGAGAAAACTCAATTTATACCAGCTTAAGCAATAAAAAGTATTTATTGCCTAATGTAACTGGAAGCTCTCAGCACTGAATGATTCAGCAACTCAAAAATATCATTAAAAAATCTGACCTCTTTTTTTATATTAATACTTCAATTGATTTGGGAGGCTCCATGGTGCTAGCATCACGCAGAAATGGCCTTGCTCTTTTGATGGTAGGAAAATATATGAAGCAGTTCTAGGCTTTATCTGCAGTTCACATCAGCAAATAGAAGCATGAGAACATGGCAGTGAAGTTCTAGCTGCTGTCTAAAATGAGGAAGAAATCACACGAAAACTCCCCATACATCTAAACCACTATAATTGGATTGCATGTCCATCCCTGAGACAGTCCCATTGGGCCATTTCCATATACAGTGTGACTTTGGCCTGAGTTACCTAAACTGGTCCACCGTGACAAGGAAAAGATGGCAGTGTCACAGCTGATGGTGTGACCAGCACTGCTGTGTATTAATCTGATACTTTTGTTTCTGAAGTTCAAGTCAACAAATTGGTATATTAGTCTCCACTAATGTTCAGCAACTCTGTTAGGTAGGTGTGTTTAACCAAGCTTGAAATTTAGCCTGATGGAGAAGGGAGAGAGGGACAAGGGGGTTAAGAGTGTTGTCATGGAGATGGCAGTAAAGATGGCCCACGGATTCTTAGGTGAGTAAGAAAGAAAGTGATACTATGACAGCTGAGGACAGTGATGAAATGATAATTTTGATTGATTAAAAGCGTTGTTGGGGTCAAAGGAATGTTCGAGAGTCAGTGGATTTGAAGGAGGGTGTGAGGATTAGGATGCTCGCCAGTTGAGAGTTCATTAATGGTGTGGCTATTGTGATGACCAGGTCACATGGCTGTGGTGGGGCACAGGAAAAGACTCCTGAATGTGAGCAGGCCACCCGGTGGTCGGTGGCCCAGGTGCTGGAACTTCCTTCCATTGGGGTTCTCTCTAGCAGGGTTCTGGGAGGGGCAGTCTAACTTGAAGCACCAGATAAGAGGGCCTCCTCTCTCCCTCTGTTCCCAATAGTGAAATGCACAGAAGCAGAAAAGTCCACTTCACTGGGGATATGGCCAACAAGAACAGTTGGCTTTCCTTGCATCCACACTCAGTACATTCAGTTGGACCATAGCATAACTTAAGTAATTAGATCGTGATGCTTTAAGAGCTCCAGAGTGCAATTTTCATTTTCCAGCATGCTGATGGTTGATGGATGACTGATTAGAGAGTTAAAAATAAAGAGATAATATGATTGACAACTCATAAATACCAAGGATTGTTGGGAGCACTAAAATCTCCTTAGTGAATTTTGCATATTTTATTTCTGGTGGAGAAAGGAGCAGGGGAGAAAGGAAAGGAGAGAGGCAGAGACAGAGACCGAGACAGAGGGGGAGGGAGACACCCAGAGCAAATGAAGACAACATTTCCATCTGGGGTTTGTGCTTTTCTGAGTGCCGACTCATTTGATAAATTATTAGAAAACTCATATTTGCTCATAAATGTGAAAAAATAGCAAATGTAAAATTTGCAAATTTATTCCTAAATGTAGTTAAATTCATAAATATTTAGACATTTTCTGTAAAGCTTCTAATTTATAACCTTTACATGAATCTATAATTTGGTATAAAAGCTTCTAAATGCAGTAGTAATGTCACAAATGTCTATAAATATTCACATCTCATTTACAAATGTTCTACAAACCATGGGATGAAGAAATTGTGAATGTGAGCCACTTTTCAGGTGGATTTCTATCTAGGTGAATCAATACAATGAACCAAAAGCTCCTAGAGATGATATTGAGATCCTGATTTTATCTTATTGCTTCTGTAATCTAAAAAGTATTTATTGAGAATAATTAGAAAAAGTTATGGTTGCATTAAGAATGAATAAACAGATTCAAATATAAAATTTAATAATCAAGATCTGAGAAAAACTGGAATAAGATTCCCAAAGAAACCAGACAATACCAGGTAGAATGATGAGTATTTGAATGAATCTTCTCAGTGTTCTCCTCTGTAAATAATACATTCTCTCTCTCTCTCTCTCTCTCTCTGTCTGTCTCTGTCTCTCTGTCTCTCTCTCTCTTACACACAAGCATGGTCTCACTTTTGCTCTCTTCACAGTGAGGCTTTCTCTCGCCACCTCCTGGCTCTGCTTTTCTCACTATTGGCCTCTTCCCTGGTGGTCCCTGGTGGCTCCTGGCCTTTACATGCTCATATCACTCCTACACATGGTGACCCTGGAAGAAAGACAGTTTCTCTTCCCTGATTATTCCACCAAAGTTCCCCTGATAAATCAGCACACGACTGACTTGCATGATGTCCTTGTTCCTGCACCTGTCACCATGCTGAGAAGAATGGAATAGATCACCTGGCCATGTCTGGGTCCCATTCTCACTCATGAAGCCAGGGGGGCCTTGAGGTCATGTCAATGGAGAGCAGAGAGCACTGGGTCTGGTGTGGGTGCTGTCACCAGCATGAGAGGAGAATGGATGCTGCACAGGCAAAAGCCGAAGATACTTTTCACATGTGCTCAGTGGATAAAATGAAGCAGTGTGTGAAAGGCCTTAGTGCAGGGTCTGGCATATAATCAGCCCTCAGTTATTTCCATCATTAGCCACTACTTACTATTGTTACTGTGTTTTCCACTGTCGAGAAAGAAGAGGAAAGGAACTACAGTGGGAGACAGAGCAGTCTAGAATAGGTGTTCCTGCTCAAATCTGTGGCCAGAGAATCTCAGGAACCCAGCTTCTCCCTTTGGTTTTGCTCACAGCACCCACCCTGGTCATGCATAGCCCATCCCATCAACACAAATCCATGGCGCCCCTTCCATGGTGCCGGGAAGTCAGGGAGAAATCCTTATCTGCTTGTTAATCAATACACAACCATAGAGCAAAAACTTTGTCTCTGATAGTTTGTTTCTGTCTGTTATAAATCTCTCTTTATGAAGTCAATTTCATATTCCTTGGGTTTGGTGATGCTGTCGCTGCTATGTGACAGGGAAGTTTGATGCTTCATGTTGTTAATTGCAGAGAATTGGAGAAATATTCCTATATCCTCTTCAAAATGTGCTCAGCTGGATAGTTATTAATAGATAGCTATTAATAGCCTAACCCTTTTAGACTCATTTGCTTTTCCTTTGATGCTCTCTAATAATATCTACCTTACGTTTATTTATTGGATAAACTAGTACCATAACTGCTTCCACTTTTTTTCTAGATGTATTTTTTTCAACGCTTCCAGGAAGTTCTTCTACTGCCAATACCCCAGGCAAAGAATTCTTTGTCCACCAAATCCACATTCAACATCTTATCACCTCTTACATATTCCTGCTTCACCTTTAGCTTTCCACGTTGAAAAGCTGCAATATTTTTAGTCTATCCCCTTAAGAAACCCTCTATTCCTTTAATCATTTTAGTTCCCCTTCCCTGAATTGCCTCTGCTGCTGGTCCATTTTTATTAAGGCATGGTGAGCAGAGCGCATGTAATAATGTAGTTTTGTGAAAATAGATGCTTGTGGCTTTGTACAAGGCATAGAGAGAATATGATTTGTGTTTGGATTCTCCTTTGATATACAACTCTGGGTGTGTGTGTATCATATGCCTTTCTTGGTTATTAAGGTTGCTTTTATTACTGAAGTTATTTTCCCAGAGTCATGCCATCGGTTTAACTGTTGACTCCCAAGCCCAAATAATCCTCAATCTCCTAAACTCAAATGCTATTTTCTAATGTATCTCCTTACTTTCTCTTTTATGAAGATAAATTTATCCTTTCCTTAGTGTTCCCATTACTCCCTCTAAAAATGGAGTGATGGTTGAAAGGGTTTTATGGAGAAAGTAGTGTACAGCATGTCAAGAACATTGGCCAGTTAAACATTCACAAACATTGTAATTTTGATCATTACTATTGTCGCTCTGTTGAAATTTAAGAATCTTCTTATAAAGTCAGTGTCTGACTTGGACACTGATCTTTTGCTTGAGTGATTTATCCCTAGATTATAGCTTTAAAAATTGGAAGATTTTGATGGGTGAAGTATCTGCATATAAAAATAATAAGGATTTTTTTTTTTACAGACATTGATTTGGCTGAAAATCTGGCACATGATACAAATAAAGAAGTGGACTTTACTGATCTCAAAGGAATAGGTAATTCAAAGAACAGAAATACGGAAGCAACTAGTTGCGATCATTCAAGAAGTTGGCATTGACGACAAATATGGGTCCTGCCTTCAGGTTTTCAGTTTCCTCCATCATATAAAAATTGTCCTTTAGTCATGGTGTAGTCTTTCTTGGAATCCTTATTTTAATTCTGCAACATTTATATTCCAGGAGTAACAGCAAATCTGCTGATTACTTTTGAAAGCAGGGGAAAAAACATTTGCAATTACAGTCAAAATTAAAGTTATTTTCTAATCTTCTCATCTTTTTTAAGGAATGAGAAACTTTAAATATGGTCAACGTAGCACATTTTAAGTGTCAAACTTACGGAATTTTTTTTATGCCCATTGAATAAAAGTCTTCTGTAAAAACAGTGAGCGTGCTACAGATTTTTTTATCATTTGACCTGTTTAATATAAGTTGAAAGATTCCTCTTGTGTAAGTACCATTGCATAATGCTGTATGCTGAGCTATTAAGATATATTTAGTAATTCCATTAGAACTGCACCATCAAGCAGGGCAGAGCATATGGAAAGAAGTTGGTGGAAAACTGATTAAACATTTATATCAAGTACATTTTGATTTAACTCACATAAATAATTCATTTTTATGTTTTCTTTCTTTCAAAATAAACCTTTTTGACACCTGCTGTGCTAAAAATAATGCTAGCATGGCTGTAATAAAGAAAGTCTTAAAGCTCACAGCAATGACATCATCTGGTACCCAGGCAGATACTAAATTATCAGCACGAAAGTGTAGAAAAGTAAGACTTGGCATTATTTATTATTTATTTAGTGACTCAAAAATATGTCATGCTTCATGGCAAGTAAAGCACCTGGCTGAATTTGAATATAGGGTTTGTCTAAATAAAAGCTAAAAATTAAAGGTCTCACAAAGGCACACAAGAAAATGTAAGAGAGAGACATAAAGGTCCTGAACCCCATTCTTTCCCTTGAGCATGTGAGGTAAGCTGACAGATAAGAGTAATTGAGCTAAACAAAAAAATAAATGACCGTGAGAGATGTTAGAGTCCCTTTACAGTGGAAAGGGAAAGACACAGGCAAGAAGGTGAGAGCAACTACATATGGTCACAGCATCATTCTGATGCAATAATTTCCAAAGTAGGAGATAAACACCACTGGAAGCACAAGGAATGATGTTAGGTGGTCCAAAGGCATCGTATGGAACAACATTGAATCACATCATCAAAACAGGATATCCTTTAATCCTTTTTCTATCTTTCTGAATAAGTCCAGGAGAAAGTCTCAAGTTAGAGCTGCTCTGTCCTTAATATATTTATGACTCTATTTAATCTCCTTTTATTAAAAAAAAAGAAAAAAGAGAGTGACAAAGCTAATGCCCAGAGCCTTTCTAAGCAATAGCACAGTGGCTAACATCACCTAACTAAATTGGTAACATTTATTCTAATTTTATCCACTTTTGTCAAATGTTAATTTTCCATGTACAGCATGATATAAAAACTCCCTTAAAAACATTTTGGCAAAAACATGAATCTATTTAGTGAAAATTGTTAAGTAAATAAGAGTGGACCACAGAGGTGGCCCCAGATGGGAATATGTCTAAGCAGAATTATAACAATACCTACAACTCCAGCTCCCAATACCTGGCTGGTACTATTTGGTTCTATCAAAGGGAAAACTTCAAGGAGAGTGTGGAAAGTCACTCCTATGTTTTCTGTCTTTCGTAATTGTACAGTAAGAATACACAGCGGATGGCAATGGATAGCCTGGCAGCTTCCACTTCAGCCAATCCTTCCCACACATGCCAAAAAGACATAACTGATCGTAAGGTTGCTTATTGGTGAGATTCTATTAAAGAAAACTTATTTATTCTGGAGGAAAACATAAAAGCACCACAATTGATATCAGAAAAAAAAAAAAAAACACCTCCCATTTGGCACTTGCAAACTTGAATAGCATCTGCTTAACCAAATATTTGTATGAGCTAATTTGGTTGTGAGAGGTTCACTTAGAGAATGATTTTCTTTCATAATGTGCTGTTTCATATTTTCAAAAATAAAATCCTGTAGAGTCATTATCATGTTTATTAGAACCCAGTGTTGGCGCATATTCTCTGGACTGCATTAGTTCAGCTAGAAAGGAGAATGCCCAGGATTAGGCTCACACAGCACTGCAGATATTTCCCTCTCTTCTCCAGGGTAAGGACTTCAGCAGGAATGATCACTGTGGGAAATGAGAAAATACTACATTTTAAGCAATGCTGGACTTTAAAAATAAAATTAGGTTATATTTTTTATTTAAAATCATTTTTTCATGGTTAAAAAGTTAATGCAATTTAATTTTTTAAAACTTTTAAACTATAAGAGAGTTGGTGAAGCAAAAAAAAAAACCTCAAATACAAAAATACTATAAAAACTGTAATTTCATTACTCAGTGACAAACTCTGTTAATATATTTCTGTGAATTTAAAGATGAGATTGTCTTCTCATCTTTCCTATAGGACTTTCAACAGTCTGCCAAAAAACTTCTCAAATCATTTAATGTTTTTCTTCAGCAATATAATAGTTTGTGAATTGTGAACTGTGTTTAGGCTGTAAGTATAAGAAGCATTGCGTTATCTGGACCATTTTAATGACCACAGTTTGACTCCCATATTAGGATTTTACATTTCATTTAGTTTAATAGGGAGAAAACATTTTCCTCAATTATGATTTTCACAGCTTCATAATTTTCTTAATTTAACTAACTCCCTATTTTTAAAACTGTGGCTGTTTTAATTTTTTACTATTATAGATAAAAACAAGCATCTCATCTACACATATTTAGAAATATAAATACTACATTGAAATAGAATTTCTTGGGCAAAGAGTATGAACACATTAAGGTTAATTTGCTCAGAAATGAAATATCAATATTCTCTCTTGTCAATGGTATACAAATGTGTTTATTGCAACTTTGTCTTCATTGAGCATTATTTTTCTGTCAAGACTTCCAGTTACATAAGAAATGTTCTATTTATTTAAAATGTTCAAATGTGAATAAGAGCATTCAGCAAATAAAGAGCTTAATATTATTCATTAATTAATACTCACACTTGAATGGGATCTGGAGACCAAAATTACAATGACGTAGAAGTCATGCTTTCCTAATTAGTCCTCCTATTCCAATATGTGTGGTTGTTTATATAATGCCTTATTCTAGAATATAAAGTAAAAGGTCAGGGTGGCATTTCATTTTTTAGTGTACATACCAAATTTTAAAAAAATAATAGATATTATCAGCTATCAATAAGTTAGTGGTTTACACACTGTCTACAGATCTCCATTCAAGCTAATGTGTGTTTATATAATCGAATCATTCTGTCTTCATTAGTGGCTGGAATTAATCACCCCCTTTACGAATAATACCTCCATAGTACTTGTTATGCTATTAATGACTTTCTGCTCTGCAGTATAGCTTTTTCTGTACATGTCTTGTCTCTCTTTCTAAATCCTAATTTATCTGGGAATCCTCCACAGTGATTAGTGAAAAAACTTGACTTATGTTTCAATAAATTCATTTATTTATTCAACAAATATTTACTGAGCACCTACCACACATCAGAATTATGACAGTCATGTAATAGTCACAGCAACAAGTAAGAAAAACACAATTCCTGCCTTTGTGGTCTTTCAGTAGTGAGGAGTAGTCAGATATTAATTAATTATATAAATATCTAGAGAGTGCCAGTTGACTTAAGTGTCATAAAGGTGCTGGGGGCAACGAGAACATATGAGAAGGCAGGCCTGGTGGGAGCAGTGGCAACTGTAGTCGTGGGAAGCCAGAGAGAGGGGAGGATATGTGTGGAGGCTCTTGCTGAATTTAAAGGAACGCAGTGGTATTGAAACAAGAAAAGTAATCAATTCTGCTGCCATGTCTCTAATATGAACAGTCAAATAAATACGTGCATTGAAAGAAAATTACCTATGAGATAGAGTCACCTGGTTTGCTTTTCATTAATAGCATTCAATCAGTACACAGATTTTAACTATGAAGTATTTTTTGTGCATCGAGTACTTTGGCTCATGCACGCACATGGCTTGCACGCACATACACACACAAATTAGCTACTCTTCAAAGCTCTACTCAACTAGGAAGATAGCTGTGTTTTTACAGAAGTTTTCTCTGGAGTCAGAGGTCTCACCAGATTCTAATCTGCTTTCTCCTGATGAAAGAATAAGGATGGTGGTTGATCAAATGTCCCAATCTGTTGGGATTCCTCAACACCATTCCCAAGCAGATCAGAATCTTTGGTTGAGTAGGGGACTAGAAGCAGTGGACTCTCCTTAGTATTTCTTTCAGGCTTCATTGTCATTCGTTGGTAGCTTCAGACCAAAACAAATTCTAAACTGTGCTAGAATAGATTGGTGGAATGGACTCCCCAGCTCCTTCCAACTCGTTAATGCAGGGACTATGCATGGACAAGAAAGTAACAGAAAATTAATTTGCACAAATTTCACCATACTGTTTTGGTTCCAAACAACTTCTCCCTTGATGTGCTAATATTGCTTTTTGCACATCTCAACATCATCCTGTGGTATGTGCCTCATCTTTGATTAAACATGAACATTGTCTTGAATTTGACTGATAGAATGAGATGGTGATTTGAGATAGCATCACAATTCTAATATTTCGGTGAGATGATCTTCATGTTTTTTCTGTTATATTTTTAGGCTATCACTAGGTGTTATTTTTCCTTCACAAAGTAAAACATGCTTTTATTAAAATCATATATGGAATATACTTTTGCCCTGAGTCCTTCTGCATGTTTATTTTATTACAAGACCTGTTTTCTTAGGGAAACACAAGGATGGTATTGCTAAATTGGGATATTAGCTTTTATGAGGTTCATTAAATGACTGTGAGAAGAGAATCAGGAAAGAGATTTGGCAGGCAAAAGTTGCTGTCCAGCTCAACAGAGAGAGTCTCGTGAATTAATCATGTCTTGAGCAATCTATTGGTCACTGGCTGGATGATTTAACTTTTCCTTTATCATCAATTCACGTAAAACAGTGTATTTACACTTCAATGCATCATTGCATATTTTGCAGAGGAAAACTCTACCAAGTTATTTTATATCACCAGAGATAAAAATCTGATGCTATCAAGGAGCAGACATGTATAGGTCAACCTTTGCTTTCTGTCTAGACACTGTATGCATACTGATATATCCTATCAAATCAAAGCATTAGCTTCCCAACCTCAATGCTTTGTGAAAAATGTTTCATTTCAAGCTTTGAAGGGTTTTATTTTTTGCATGTATAGTAAATCAATTAAAGTAAGTTTCAACTATAAGTAACAAAATTCATGATATCAGTGGCTTAAATATTATTGACATTTATTTTTCTGTTTCAGTAACTTTAAATTACAAAACAATAACACTCAAAGTACTTCTATAATCATATTCTTCCTTGATTATTACAACGGTTTTGGGATAGAGTGGATGTTAGAAAGTGAATAAGCTGAAGCTCAGAGGAGTTCAGTATTATTTCCACTGTGGAAAATTTCACCAGCACAAAAGCAGAATCCAGACTTAAATGAAGGCACTGGAAGCACAGAGTCCTTCTACCTGCTGGCCTGCTGGCCTATCCTATATTATTAGAAGACATGAGCCATCAAAATGTAGATCTTGTACAACCTTGGATAAGACCCACACAGAGCCCGGAGGAGAGCAAATATGACCGTTTACAACCCCTCAATGTTGCCAATAAAGATATTTTCAGTGAGCATTGGACTAAACCTCATGTTGCCAATCTTGGCCAACGGTAATTTCAAAAGTTTTTTCTCACTGTTGATTGTTGATATTGATACTATTTTCATATGTAAAAGAGCTTGCAAATAGCACCGAGTTCCTTACTGTTAGTCCAATCCCTAGAGATAGGGAAGCAGAAAAAGGAGAAAGAACATGAACATCAGAGCCAAACAGAATACAATCTGAACTATGGCTTTGCCACTTCCTTGCTGTGTGACATTTGTCAAGTTACTTAACCATCCTGGCCTTTGGCTCAATGCTGCTATGCTTATCTGATGAGATAATGCCTGTGAATGTACCTAGCACAGTGCTTGGCAGCAGGAAGTTCCTTTCTAAGCAGAGTTATTACTCAAAGGAGGTGAAGGAAGAGTCTAACCAGTGCATCTCTTTTACTAGAAACAGATGGGAAAGGGTCAAAGTAGTTAAGGGGTTCCAGATGTAGCCAAAACCATGAGGTGGCAGAAGGTTGTCTGAGAGCCTGGATGCCAGAAGAAAAAGTGAAAACCAGAGAAAGGAAAACTACCACTTCCCAGTCCTGCTACTACTTGGTTCTCTCATTTTTATCTTTGAACTACTTAATAAACACTAATTAACCCTGCGCCCTGTGAGACAGACTTGCCTCGAGCACCATGCTCTTAAGAACTGTACGCATCTCCTGTAATTGACTCAATTATCCTCATTGCCTTGGACATCAGTAAAACTTTCTTCCACCGGCATGGTAGGGCCATAAAGAAAAACTAGCATGGATACTCCTACATCTGACCTCATGAAATTGAAGGTGTCGTCCAAGTGCCACAAAGAACAGATACCATCATTCTGGCACAGAAAGTTCCTGACAAAAGGAAGAGGGATCAAGCCGAAATTATTCATTGTGCAGTACAAAAAAGCAAATGAGCAAAAGCTATCAATTAAAACATCATAACCATGTGTATACTCCTACGTGTAAGACATGTGTTTGATCATGCATGCATATGTAAGCAGCCACATTCTCCGGCAGATGATTGCAAAGTCCCTTTACTCCCTCTCTGGCCAAAGCAACTGTAATGGATCTTTCCAAGCCCAAATGTGCAATACCAAAATTTTACCTCTAGGAAGTAGGCATAGTGATGCACACCTGTAATCCCAACTACTCAAAAGGCTGAGGCAGGGTGATTGCTTGAACCTGGGAATTCGAGACCAGCCTGGACAATATAGCAAGACTTCGTCTCAAAAACAAAAGAGAATTTATCTCTAATTTTAAGTCCCTTTTCCCAAACACCTGCTGTCTCTATAATCCTCTGATATATGTCTCCTTAAAAGGTTCCCTGTTTATTTTTGCGTATTTCATGCACCTCAGGTTGATTGTCTTCTCCTTGAAGGCAGGAACTGATGGTCCATTATTTGATTCCTCTTTATAGCCTGGCCCAGGGAAAGCACACAGGGTGTCGTTAAACCGTCTGAATCTTGATCGCCTCCAGTTCTCTTTGCCCACCCCCTCGCCATAATGTGGCCATTCTTCTGGTTCTTTCTCTGCTTGTTTATGGCCTCTGCTCACATTTTTCTCATAACCTTGACTCTGCTTTCTCTTCCATTTCTATTGTCCATCCATGCTTGACAGCCCAATTCTAGCAGCAACTCATTCATCACCTGTGGCCTGATTATTTTATCTACTGCATTATTCCTTTCCCTAGATTCTGAATGTGCTGCCCATCATAACATTCAATTATTCCCAGTTGCTTCATGATTCCTGGCTTTATCTCTATAAGTGAGTGCCTTAAGGAAATGGGCTGATGTCTGAAATGTTTTTCATTGATTGAGTCAGCAAATAGATTTCCTCTGTTTCCCCCAGTTACCTAACCTGTATATGACAAAAACATAGAAGATATTCAATAACAACTGGTTATTTGTTCAGACCAACTACCATTTCCTACATAGGTCTAATCTCTAGTAAAAGACTTTTCTTGGACTGTATTAAGAAAGTGATTCTAGTCTTAAGTTGCACTTGCTTTATATATCTGTCCAAAAATTTTTCCATGTATTTCTTTTTAAATTAGAACATTTTATGGCCATTAAAAAGTAGGGGGGAGGAGTATATATACATATCTTTATCCATATATAAAAATATATACATGAAAATACATATGAATGTACAGTAGGACCCCCTTATCCACGGGGGATATGTTCCAGGATCTTCAGTGGATGCCTGAAATCTTGGATAGTACCAAACACTATGTATACTATGTTTTTCCCTGTACATACATACCTATGATAAAGTTTAATTTATAAATTAAGCACAGTAAGAGATTAACAATAATAATAAAATAGAAGACTTATAACAATGTACTGTAGTATGTTATGTGAAATGTGGTCTTTCTGTCTCTCTCTCAAAATACCGTAATATTTTCAAACTATGGTTGACCACGAGATACTGAAACCACAGCAGGCGAAACCTCTAAAGTCAAAACCACAGATTAGGGGGACTACTGTGTGTGTGTATGTATATATATATACATATATATATATATGTATGAATGTGTATAGATGCATATACAATAGTTCGTTTTTGTTGCTGCTGTTGCACACGTTTTGTGTTTCTGTCCCAAGTGTTCGACATTCCTCCTCGGAGACCCCTGCCCACCTCTGCAGCCCCTTCCCGTACCACTCTGGCCTTCACTCGTGATTTTTCTAGATATTCTGTCTTCTTTGAATTTCTATATCTTGCTGTGCCCTCTCTGATTTTTAAGTCCTTTTTCACAAGCTGTAG